>RJWM01020869.1:0-36572 GCA_004363535.1 Dasyprocta punctata
TACAGTCTTATCTTACATAAGGCACTTGATATGATTCTTCAATTTCAAACAGGATAGACAAAGTAAATAATTTGATTGCAGTCTTTGATCCTTTTTGTATTATTAACTTATTTAAAATATTACCAAATATATACATATGCACACTATATGTGAGCCTTGTGCTAGGTACTATGGGTATGGGATCGACTAATCTCGTTCCTGCCCTCCAGCAGTTCATACTCCTAGAGCCTAGAGCAGTGGGATGCAATACTGGCTACCCACTGGTTACTTTGGGAGTTTTTACAATAATACTACATGCCTAGAATCTATTCCCCTCACCCCAAATCGAGTTAGCCATTTTGAGATGGGTCCCAGTCAATTAAACTTAAATTAATTAAGTTTATTGGTATATTTTAGGTATATATAATGATCACATTCATCATAGGGAATTTGTACCTGTTTATCATATAACTTGATTCATTTTTTCCCCATTCCCCTACCCTTCCTTTAACACCTCTTCCCTTCCTTATTTATAAAGGTTTTGTTTCCATTTTTTCCTTCTTTTCTCATTTTTTAAATTTTCCTTTCCTTTCTTCCTCCCTCTACCTTACTAGTTCCCCTTCCCATTTGAACATGTTCTTCCTGTTTCACAATATCTATTATACATTTTGGTTCTTATTTATACTTTTGGTTTCTTACATCAGAGAAATGATGCAGTGTTTACACATGGGTGTCTGATTTATTTCATTTAGGAGTATGGTCTCAAGGTGCATCCATTTACTTAGAAATGTCTCAAATTTACCCTACTTTATGATTGAGTAGTACTCCATTATATAAAAAAGCACATCTTTTTTATCCATTCTTTGGTCAAAGGCCATTTGGGTTGTTTCCAAGATTTAACTATTACAAATCGTGCTGCTATAAACATAGGTGTGCATATATCACTGTGATATGATATTTTTAATTCTTCCAGGAAGATACCAAGAAGGGGAATAGCTGGGTCAAATGGGACCTCTTGTCCTAGTTTTTGAGGAATCTCCATGCTGATTTCCACTGCCGATTTCCCCTGTGTTAGCCCCAGTGTACACTTCCATCAACAGTGAAGAAGGGTTCCTTTTTTTTTTTTTTTGCGGCACTGGGGATTGAACTCACAACCTCGCACCTGCCAGGGCAGGCGCTTAAGGCACTGAGCCAAACTCCCAGCCCTGGTGTTTTGAGGCAGGGTCACACTATGTAGCTCAGGCCGCGCCTTGTGCTCGCATTGTAGCCCAAGCCGGCCTCGAACTCACAACGCTCTGCCTATCTCAGCCTCCCAAGTGCTGGGATTAAAGGCATGTGCCACCACGCCCAGCTAGGGTTCCTTTTTTTTCACAGCCTCTCCAGTATTTGTTATTGGTTGATTTCTTGATAATCACCATTCTGGAGTGAGATGGAATCTCAGTGTTGTTTTAACTTGCATCTCTAGAATTACTAGTGATGTTGAACATTGTTTCATATATTTATTTGCTGTTTCTACTTCATCCGAGAAGTGTCTATTCATTTCAGATGCCATTTTTAGATTGGGTCTTTATATTTGAGGGTTCTAATTTTTTTTGAGTTCTTTATATATTCTAGATAGTAGTCCTTTTAGATACTGCTTACAAATTTTTTTTTTCCCACACTGTGGGTTGTCTCTTCATTCTGTTGGTGGTTTTCTTGCTGTATAAAGCTTTTTAATAAGCCATCAGCACTTTTGAGGAGCTTTATAGGGGATTCTGATGGACAGTCAGCTCTGAGGACCCCTGCCCCAAAAAATGAAAATAGGTGTGGGAGGAGGATGTGGGTGGGAATTGTAAGAGGTGCCTCAGGTACAGACTGTAATGTAGGGGAGAATACTGGGATAATTAGTAGGGGAAACTTTCTTTTCCTGGCATCTTGCCTTTCTAGAACATCACAGCCATTAAAATGAGGGGGTAATTGCCAAATTTATCCTTTGTGTACATCATAACTCTCTAGTGTCCCAACATATATGCAATGATGTTATGTTGTAGTTCTAAGTCACCTGATCTTATCATAGACTGATCAGCCTGCAACCTCCCAAACAAGTGGATGGTAAAGGTTTAAAAGTGACAAGTGGTATGATTTTAGAAGGGTCAAAACCATCTAGCAGAATTTGAGATTTTCTGGAGGCTGACAAAGAACTTCTCTGGGAAGCCTGTATTTATTTGGTTTTTGAGCAAAGGAAGAGGATACTGAGGAAAACGTAGACAACTAAGTAGGAGCTTGGGAGTCAGTTCAAAGACTTCCTCAAGTAGTAAATTATGCTAATTGGAGAGCTATCTTATCTCCAGATTGACATTCACTGCAGGAGTGAGATGCCTGCTGCTACAGTCTCTATTTAGTTAATTGAGGTTAGAGCCAGGGGTCCTCAGCTGTGGCCTTATCATATCCCTTGAGGGGTCACAGCATCACAGGCCACCACAGGCCTCAGCCAGGACCAGTGGTTCATAGAGGTTCACTTACTATGAATCTGCTGCCCATCTCTAGACTTGGGGCCTAGGCCTGCGACAAACTCATAAGTAAACATAGAAAGCCAATTAATTAATTTTAAATCCTCAGAGCTACTTCATAGTGGTCTCCATCATGATATGGTATTTCCATGACACTATCCCCTTTACTGTCCAGATGAGTTTCCTTTGGAGCAAAAGAATTTCAGACCTCCAGTGTGTTCTAGTTAGGGTGATTAAGGACTGAGGGGTTTACCAGGTTATGGACTTTTAGTGTTAAAATCAGACAAATATCAGGGAAACCTGGATAAGTCAGTACCCTTGTTCCAGTGCAATGACTTTTACTGTAGGATTCTCAAATTTGACATCCAAAGCATGATTCAGAAAAGGAAAAATTGATAAATTGGACCTTACTGAGTTAAAAACTTTTGCTTTAAGGAAGTTGTATTGGGTATGCTATATCCCCCCAAGTCCTCACATACTTTTGATGGGGATAAGTCTGGTGCTTGCTTGTGTTCGGTTTGTTGTCTAGCTTCAGGATTGGCAATGTGAGTGCTGTACCTGCCCAGGGGTGGAGCCGACCTACAGTGTAAGGGAAGGCGGGTCTTCCTCTTCTGCCTTCTCTCTAGCTAGCACACTTTGCTGCTTGCAGCCACCATGAATGGCTGCCCTGCCATGCCACGCTGTCTTGGAGCCAACTAAGCACAGACTGAAACTCCCGAGAAACTGTAAGAAATATACCTTTCCTTCCCTAATTTTGGGCGCCAGGTATTTTGTCTCGGCAATGAATAAAAAGTAACTAAGACAGAAGTCTATGCAGAAAGTTTGAAAATATAAGCTACAGACTGAGAGAAGTTATTTTTAAACCATATATGTGACAAAGGAATAGTATCTAGACTGTATTGAGAATTTAAAAAATTTAACAGTAAAGAATCAAACCACCCAAATAGAAAATGTTCAAAAGACTTTGACACTTCATTGGTACTGATACATAAAAGGCAACTTAGCAAATGAAAAGATGTTCAGTATCACTAGTTGTTAAGTAAATGCAAATTGAAACCACAGTGAGATAGTAATAACAATGCCAAATATTGGTGAGGATGTGGAGAAAAATGCATTATTCATATATTGCTAGTGCAACATAAAAATGGCACATTGACTCTGGAAAACTGATTGGCAGTTTCTCAAAAAACTAAACATGCAGCCAGGCATGGTGGTGCACACCTTTAATCCCAGCCCTTGGGAGGCTGAGGCAGGAGGATTGTTGTGAGTTCAAGACCAGCCTGAGCTACAAAGTGAGCTCAAGGCCTGCCTGAACTGCATAGGGAGACCCTGTCTCAAATAATAGGGCCAGGGATTTAGCTCAGTGGCATAAGCACCTGCCTGGTAGGTGCGAGGTTGTGAGTTCAATCCCTGGTACCAAAACAAAACAAAACAACAACAACAATGAAAAAACCCAAAACCACCACCACCGCCAACAAAAACAACAAAAAAACCCCTAAAAATGCAACTATCATACTCTGTAGCAGTGGCATTCTTGGATATTTATCCCAGAGAAGTGAAAATTATGTTCATATAAAAATCTGTTAAAGAATGTTTATAGTAGTTTTATTTGTAAGATAAATAAATTTTATTAATTAAATAAGTAGTTAACAAAAAACTATACTTTAGTAGATAAAATCTTTCAAAACATGTAGTTTGTAGAGAAAGAAAAGGGAGCCACGCAGGTGAAAATGTTGGAATTTACTATTCCAGTGCTCAGTAGGTCTGCATTGGTTTTTGGGATGCTATATTCAGGGACTAATCAACCTGTGTGGAGATCTGGATAAAAATTACATTCTCACAGAAAGACACGATAAGGTCCTTACTGTATAGAGGCCATGCAAATGGAAAATAATAAGAGGTAGAAAACACACCAAGTGTTTCAAAGACACCCAATAAATCAAAGATTTATTACATTAAAAATACTTCAATAATATAGTGGGTACAGGTTTCAAACTGTTATCCTCCCGTGTCTACATCTCTACAGTGTAGTGATAATTATTGTTCTTGACAGTGACTCTTAAGTATTATCAGATCTTGAAGTGCTTTACAATTACCAAGAATGTTTGGTAAATGGCATTATAGGTAGATTCTACTGTATCACATTTTTCTGCAAAATAGTGCTCCATGGGTGATCTACTAATGGTATGTCTTAATGTTTGCTGACAAGGAGAATGCTCTTTCCTTTCCTCTCGATGTTTAGGAGTTGAAGCCACCTGGAAAAAAGGGAACTCATTAGCTACTTATTTGTCTCTGAAGGGCTCTTTGTTGGGTTTATCTTTGGGTTCAAAGATCTTGCATGCCAAGCCAAGGTGCTGGTTTGTGTTGGTCAAGCTAAGATGGCACTTGATTGGAGCTCCCACTTTTATACCACAGAAATAGTAATAGCTAACCTCTATATAACACTTACTGTGTACCAACACTAGTCTAGGAAGTAGGTACCATTCCTCATCCCCATTTTACTGTTGAGAAAACCAAAACACAGAGAAGTTAAATTACTCAAGATCAAAAGGCTTAACAGAATTCAACTCACCTGGTTCTGGAGTCTTCTCTTTTTTTGAAAAGACCCATAAATGTTTAGGCTTTATAATAGATCACCTATTAAATGCCAAATATTTATTTTGGTATGCCCCAAATTTTTTGGAATTTGTTTTGATTTCCTTTTCTGAATCAATGTATTCCTTGTGTGTCATATCACAAAGTCTGTGGACCTACATGAAATATTTCAGTTTGATGAAATGATAAAGTCACAGTAGAATACATTAATTGCAGAGTCTCACAGATGGCAAATCAAGATTAAGATGGAATAATGTTATTCTAAACCTCATTGTGCATCTCCACTCTTTTGATTAGATCTTTGTAATTTGCTGGTCCTATGGAGTAATTTGTTGAATTGTATCATTTTCATTTAATCAAGATTATGATTCAACATACTGTGTCATTTGTTCCTATTCGCTGGTTGTTATTTTCCCATGGGTACCTTTGAAGATGAAGGGCAAGCTTGCTTAGTATCCCTAATATGTCTTAGAGGAATAATCTGAAGTGTGTATTTGTTCTCCCACTTTCCCAGGTTGGCAAATTAACTATAGATAGCTGACCTATGAACTAGAACACTTTATTTTATAGTATGTTCATGGACTTGGAGTGATTTGAATGGCCCTAGATTGAATCGCATGCTGTTTTGTATGGTATGTATTCATTTAAAATTAAAGTGAGGTCTCATTATCCTATAGCTAGGTCTAAGGGAGTTTTCTTGCAAGAGTTTGTTGGTGTTGTTGATGTGATTATTATCATTACTGAGGCTTTCCTAAAAGTCTTATTCTGTTTCTCTATTTTCTGAGAAAATTGGTAGTTGCACTAAGGGTAAGTGATACAATTTTCCTCTTTTCTTCCCTCTCCTCTTAGACTCCATGGGGGAACTAATGGTTGGTAATTAACTTCTAGATAAATTACTACTTGAAGAAAAGGGAAAACACCTTGAGAGCTAGAAGTCAGTCTGTCAAAACAGACCATGGAGACATCCCTGTAATTTTGTCATTTTGCAAATGATGGCAATAATGCTTGTTTGGCAACCTAAGAAATGGAATCTCAAGCACATGGGTATCAGAATTAGCTGGGAAAATATCCTGAGCTGTTATTGAAGTGTTTTCCTTCTAACTCAGAACATAAGGGCAGCAAGAACAGAACCTGTCACTGTAGTTTGTCCTAGACTAACATGTACACATGTATCAATTTTGTGACCCACCAGGGCAACCTTAAATATGATAAAGTCATAGCTCAGAATCTAGCCAGGTTATGGAACATATTTGTATATTCAGGAACAAGGGAACTAACAATCAAACCTTCCTGGACAATGTATTTTGTCTGAAAAACTAGGCAACTAGCAAAAGATGGGGAAAAGACTGAGTATATATTCTATTGTCATGGAAATATTATGCAAAATGGCCAGAGGACTTCTCCAGTGTCTTATTTTAAGCTCTGTGTCATGTCAGTGTAAGCTATTATTCTATTTTCATTACTAGTTTTATAATATGTACTCCTGAAATTATAATTCTGTTAGACATCTCAGGGAATTTTAGAACTGGAAGGGGTCTTTGACATAATAGGTGCAGTTATACTATGCTTATTCCCTCCATTAAGTGCTATATAGAATATTTCCTTCTCTATAATCTGTGACGTGTGGGTATAATTACCCCCATTCTTTTACAGTGGGATAAATGAGGCCCAGCAAGGTTACATAACATGATGGAAGTCTCTCAACTGGAAGAGCTAGGATTAAAATAGTAGCTCTGCTGACACCAATGTATGCACCTAAAGACTGGGTTATGGCTCCTTTGGGGGAATACAGTAGGAATCTGAGGTCAGGAGAAGCTAATTTATCTAAAGTAATGTAGACATACTGCTAGTTTTCTGAATTAATGAGGAAAAACTAGGGCAAGGCCAGGATAAAGGATCAGGTTCTCTGGGATGCAGTTCTATACCTTCCTGGTTTTATGACCACCCTCCCTCTACTCCATGTAATCTCTATCTCTGAAAACTCCTTCACTCACCAGAGTACCAACTGTTCCTATCAATAAACATTCAAAAAGATATAACAACCATATTTAGGTATACTTTACATAACTGTAATATTTGACTCTTTTTAATATAGTCAGAGTTGCATAGCCATCATCATTTTCTAATTCTGGAATGTTTTAATCAAAACTTAAAGAAACCCATACTCATTTACCCATTAGCAATAATTCTCCATTCCCTGCTTCCTTATCTCATATAAACCACGAATCTACTTTTTGTCTCTATGGATTTGCCTATTCTGAACTTTTCAATGAGATATTATAAAAGTCTGACTTCTTTCAGTTAGCATATATTTTTAAGGTTTATGCATATTGTAGCACGAATCACTTGATTTTAAAATTTGAATAATATTTCATTGTATAAATATACCACATTTTGTTTATTCATTTACAAATCAATAGATATGTGGGTTATTTCCACTTTTTGGCTATTGTAAATAGTACCTGTTATTTTCTTTTTGATTAAAATCATCCTTGTAGGTGGTATGTCAAGGTTGTTTTGATTTGGATTTCTCTAGTGACTAGTGAATGATGTTGAGGATCTTTTCAGGTATTTATCTGTCATTTGTATATCATCTTTGAGAAATGTCTATCCAATTATTTGCCAATTTTTAGTTGGGCTCAGTTGTAAGAAGTTTTTTGTGTATTCTTGGTGTTGGGCCCTTCATGATTTGCAAGCATTCCTCCTATTCTGTGCATTGTATTTTCATTTTCTTGATGGTATACTTTAAAGCACGAAGTTTTAAATATAGATCTCCAATTTATCTATTTTTTTCTTCTGTAACTTGTGTTTTCTGTGACATATCTAAGAAAATATTTTCTAAACTATGTTCATAAAGATTTATCCTTTTATTTTCTAAGAGTTTTATAGTTTTAGTTCCTGAGTATATAATCTGTTTTTAGTTAATGTTTGTATATAGTGTAAGCATTTTTAAAATGCAGATTTATGGGAGTTAATAATGTTGGGAGATAGTTTGATTACTAAGATTTTTCAATTTTTATTTATTAGTATATGTTTACCATACACAATAATTACATTCCTCACAAGAAGTTGGTACATGTACATAATGTATCTTAGCTCTTTATTCATCTCCTTTTCCTCCCTTCCCTGTCACCTCCTTCCACCTCCTGATCCCCTTTCCATTTGGGAAAGATCTACCTCTTTATTTCCTATTCCATGTCTTTTGTTTTGCTCTTTGTTGGTGTTTCGTGTTTCTCAAGAAAAACCATGTGATATTTAAATTTATGTATATGATTTATTTCACTTAACATTATGGTTTCAATGTTTATTCATTTTCCTCCAAATGGCTCAAATCTATCTTTATGGTAAAGTAGTACTCCATTGTGTATAAATACCACATTTTCTTTATCCATTCATTTATTGATGGACACATAGGACACTTCTAAGATTTAACTATTATGAGTTGTACTGCTATAAATATGTGTATTCATGTATCATTACAATATAATGTCTTTAACTTTTTTGGGAAGATATCTAGAAGGGGAATAGCTGGGTCAAATGGAATTTCTAGTTTTAGTGTTTTGAGGAATCTCCATACTGATTTCCATAGTGGTTGTACTCGTTTACATTCCCATCAGTGGTGCAGATGGGTTCCTTTTTCCTTGCAGCCTCGCCAGCATTTTGTTATTATCTGCTTTCTTGATGATGGCCATTCTTTCTCGAGTAAGATGGACTCTCAATGTAGTAATAATTCGCATTTCTCTAATGGCCATCATTAATATATTTATTCATGTATTTCCTGGCCATTCATTCTTCTTCTGAGAAGTGACTCTTTATTTCAGTTGCCCGGTTTGATTGGGCCTTTTATTTTGGAAGTTTTTTCTTTAAGTTCTTGAAATATAGACATTAGCCCTCTGTCAGTGGGTAGCTGGCAAAATGTTTTTCCTATTTTGTATGTTGTCTCTTTATTTTGTTTGTTTTTTCCTTTGTTATGCTGAAGTTTTAAAATTTGATATGATCTCATTTGTGGATTCTTGATATTTTGTTTACTAAAGTGATATATATTAAAAATATATAGTTACTTATAATTGCAGTTATCTATTCATCTAGTTATGAAAAAATATTGGAATTCTGGCTCCAAATTTAAGATTGATCCTAACCTTGTCTTTTTCTAACTTCTAATTTTCTTAAAGCTAATGTTATGGTTTGTGTGTAGATGTCCCCTCACAGCCTCATGCAGTCATGGGGGGAGGGCTTTTCAGAGATGGTCGAATGTACAATTTGTGATTCATTCATGGTCTAGTGCTGGGATTAAGGGTATGAGTGCTACACCCACCGTAGGGCAGGTAGTCTGCATACAATGTATGGGACAGAAATAGGCTTATCCCTTTCCTTTTTGGTACTGGGGATCAACTCATGACCTTGTGCTTGCCTGGCAGGCACTTACATCGCTGAACTAAATTCCCGGCTGCCCTTTTTGTTCTTGTTACTTTTGCTGTCTTCTGCTGCTGTGAACTGTTGCTCCTCTGCTATGTGCCACCCTACCTTGGAGTCAGCTGATTATGAACTGAAACCTCCACAAACTGTGAGCTAAATAAACTTTATCCCCTTTAACTTTGGGTGTCAGGTAATTTCTCTCAGCAAGAAGAGAAAAGTAACTAAGACAACTAACAATTGTAACTGATTCTTTGATTTATATCTATTATCAATTCATGGCCTTTTGGCTAAGATCAAGTGTGATTCACATCTATTAAGCCATTATAATGGGGACAGGAAATAATTTTCAGTTAAGGAACTTTTGCTAACCCACAGAAAAAATATTCAAAAGCCACAATAATGAAATATAAATTTAATTATAATTTTAAAGTAAGTAGTAAGAAGTTCAATAGTCTATATTTTTTTGCTTTAGGAACACTATTATGCTGTTGTGTTATACACTGACCAACTGCTGAAGAAAAGGAAAAGAAAGGATTGCAAGACAAAGATGAAGTAAAATGAAGACAGGTGAGAGATGGACAGTGAGGAACACCTCACCCATATGATTGCAGTGGCCTAGTGATCACAGGGTTTGGGAGGTGAGGCGTATGAGTAATAGGTAGTGGGGGGTTGTGGTAGAGGAGAGAAGACTCATCCAAGTGAATGACACTCAGTTATAAACCTTCAAACATTCCTGTCTGGTAAAGATACAAAGGTAGAATAAAAGTGGAAAGAAGAAGACAGGAACACATACAGGAATTACATACATCAATGAAGAGAAAACAAAATTCATGAAGGAATGAGCATTTTTGGAGAATATGATTAAGCCATTTTAAAGATGGCTCCCTTTATGCAATCAAAGTGTTATTAAAGGCATTCTATCTTGGTTCTGTTACCCTGAGTAGGATGACATTGAGTTATGAACCGTATTCAACTCCATACTATACCTTTATCCTGAGAGGGTTTCTCTTGCATCACAGCTACACCACAGTGCAGAAAGGATGGCATTTCATCCACTGAGCTTTTAGATATCCTTATTGTTATATATTATTTTGCTTATTTAATATATTTCATCAGCCCAAGCACCTTAGGCACTTATTAAGGTCATATGTAAATAATACTTTTTTGCTTTTAAGGAATTCGTGGCTTTAATGCAGGTCGGTAGATAAAAGAATCTAGGTCATCAACATAGCCTTAAACATGCAATATTATCTCCACAAATAGTAAACTCACTAGAATTCAGTTGCACTGAACTGACATGGGCTACAGGCGCTACAACTTGTTAAAGGGGTTTGAAATGATTAAAATAAAATATTGATAAATACCCAACAATGTGAGACTCTATCAGTGTATGACAAGTTTTTAATTTAAGAACATTACATTCTTTTGTATCAAGTCCTTTGATAATATTAATTTTCAAGAACATTAAATTCTGTCTGATGTACTGAAGCTGGTAATTATAATGCATAAAAATAGCTGAATAACCAGGGTAGTGCCAATTACTCTGTCACTCATGAGTAATCAATTATTTTTGTGCAGCACAATATAGATGATGCCTGCACACAAAGGTAATAATGTACAGCACATAAATGAAAAATAATTTTCCAAAAGCAGGATGAGGTACGCCTGAAAGCTTTAACAAATTGACTAGAGAGCTCAGTCATGTCTCTTTGAGGAGCGCTAACGTGAGTGGTTTGAAGAGAGCAGGCCTGTGTGTCAGCATCTCAGGAATGTTGGGTACACAGCTTGTTTGTGATTAAGACGCCCAATGACAATTGGGCAGACCAAATGTCAGACACTGATGTATGGACTGTAATGAGCAGAGTATATGGAGGGATGTGCTACAATGCTGATGGTGGTAGTCCTATCAGAAATAGGATTTCTCTGTAACTTCCCAGAAGCCACCCTATGCGGAATGAAGAGTCTTTCCTGAGTTAGATCCCTCTGGTGCCTTCCCTGCTCTTCAGCTGTATTCAGAATACTCACCAAACTCCTAGTCTTTTGAAGCCTTTGGCAGTGAGCCTTTCAGATGTCTCAGCTACAGACCACTCTTCTATGATGGATTCTTGCTGAAAAGGAAGCTCAGGACAAAGCTGATAAAGTCAGAATAACAAGAAGACTACTTTAGTGCCTGCCTGGCAAGTACAGGGCCCTGAATTTGATTCCTGGAACCAAAAAAAGAAAAGGAAAGAAAAATAAAAGACTATTTTACAGGGTTGTTGCTAAAATTAAATGAGATGTTTGTAGAATATTTCCTATGTTCCAGGCACTAATTTCATAGATACTAAATCATTATTATTAATTGTTACTAATGATAATGTACATTAGACCTAATTGGTTATTTCATGCTTTAACAATCTATTTTCCCTTTATGGAAAACTACACATAGAAAGTAATAATAGGATGATGCCTTTTTTTGGGTAAATACTGTATTTCATTGTAGGTTCATGTAAAATTTCCACTAAAGTTTCTCAAATTGAAGTATATTTAAAGAAAGGTTGGATCCAGAGGCATCCAGAAGATGTTAGGTAGAGTATTGAACAAAGGTAATTACTGGCTTTGGTGCGCGATGTTTACTGAGCATTCATGGAAGAAGTCTGAAAAAGAGTGAGCTGTGATTCTTCCTTAAGGGGTTATGTAATACAGTAAAAGAGATGAAAAGAATACACATCGAACACAAAAGATTTATCATAAATGCAAGTAAAGGCTACAACAAGGTAAATGAAGTAGCAAGATAACTGTGTGTTAAAACTGACTTAGTCCTAGATGAAGTCAATGAGAAATTTTCAGAAACTATGGTATAAGCAACTCAAAAGAGGAGGATGTTATTAGGAGGGAATTAGGAGGTGAAATGTGAGGGAATCACCAGCAAGGAGGGTTCTTGAGTGATTCTGTGAGTGTGTATTAGAGGGGCATTAGGTAATAAAAACCAAATCTGGGGGTCATGAGTGAAGGAGTAATTGGGAAGAAAAGCTGCTAGTTGTTTTTGTTGCTTACTAGGCACAGTCCTGTGTGACAGGGGACCCTGTGAGCAAGGCTGAGTCAAGCTCTGCTTTAATGAAATTAGCAAGTGGAGGGCATCACAGAAATCAGGGGGAGCCACTTGCAATAATCTGTGAAGGAAAAGATGGTAGCCTGATTTGGGTGGTGGCAGAGAGTGTTTTAGGTAATGTATCAGGTAAGCCCACACTTCTCTGTGGCTTGACATAATACAAGTATTTGTCATGCTGTGTCACCCATGCTGTGGGTATTCCTGGTAGACAGTCTTCTAAGTGTCTATTCACATACCCAGACCCCTTTACCTCATGGTCCTTGGTCCCCCAAAACCTTAAGGCCTCCCCGCCACTTCACCTAGTAGTCAAGAAAAGAGTCAGAGGAAGGCCCACTTGCTTCTTTAGTACTAAACAGTGCAGATAGCATCAACTTACATTCCATGGCAAGAGTTATTGAGCTATTAATGTGCCCTCTTTTTTACCCCAGATGCTGGGACTTGGCAAATGTAGTTTTTGGCTGGACCATTCCAACTCAAATCTTAGATCAGATAGAGTAACCTAGGAGTCAAATCAACAGACAAATTAGATAAGCTTCTGTAATTGATTGGATATGG
The DNA here is from genome assembly GCA_004363535.1 of Dasyprocta punctata. NCBI lineage: Eukaryota > Metazoa > Chordata > Mammalia > Rodentia > Dasyproctidae > Dasyprocta > Dasyprocta punctata. The sequence continues at coordinate 13,126 of RJWM01020869.1, forward strand.
TACCTGAGGGACAGATAAGCATTGTAGATGCCTCTCAGGATTTTAGGTTGAACAACAAAGTCAGTGAATTTTCTATTTCCAGAGATAAGGTTGAGGGGAGAAGGCAGTTATGGAGAGAAGAAACAGAAATTTGAAAGGCAAGAAAGGGAAGGAACAAAAATTTGATTTGGGATAGATATATGGATTTTCAGATATCTGGGGGTTATCTATGTGATGGTGACAATAACTATTTGAATTATGTAGATCTGACATTTAACTGAGAGGACTGGGCTGGAGATGGGAGTTGGGGAGTCATGAGTACACAGATAGTGATTGGTGTTATGAAAGAGGATGAATACTGCATTATGCTTGTTACATAAGAGGCAATGGATTGAAGATCAGGACTCTTGTTGCGGGAATATACTGGGAATGTTGCTGAGGGAAAAAAAGAGGAGTCAACCACAACATCACTAAAAGAGCCAGGAAGACTACACTGGAATAGAGGAATTCAGAGGGATGATGATTCAGCAGGGAGATAATTTCTCAATTTTTAGAATGTTAAAGCTACAGATATTGATAGGGTGTAAAAATCACAGTGACAAAGAAGAGATTTGGTGGTAACTCCTGTTATTCTAAGTTTCTGAATCGTTAGGAGATACCAAGAAAGAGAAGGGAAGGTCAAGGCTGAAGGTTTTTATTTGTGAGTCTTATTTTATGTGAAATTAAAACATATGCTTAGATACTGAGTATTGAAAGACCTCTGGAGAGCTCAGTAGGGAGTGTTTGTGGATCCTCATAGTGATTAGAGGGAAAAGAGAACAGTATCACAGAGAGATGAAGCATACTCAGTGGACGATGGAATTCGAGAAAGGTGGGTTGAAGCAAGTCAAGGAGGAAAGTAGTCCACCGTGTGAATGGCAGGAGGCATTCATCTGGGGGAAGGTGATGTGTCATGAACATGTTTTGTGTAATCTCCTTATAATTTACATTTCTAAAATTTTTATCAGTAAAATGATAGCTCTTATTTGTGTAGACTATGCCTGGATTAATGGGGCTGTTGTATAAGGAGACATTTGGTTTAGAAAAAAATCAAAGTGGCATAAAAATCTTATTTCATATGAGATAAAGGCTACAGGAGAAACATCAGCATGAGTATGCAATCTACTAAGAATGAAGGACATAACATAATGGTAAAAGATTAGATTTAGATGGAGTAATTCTTTAGCTGCAGAGAAAAGAGGGATCAGAACAGACAGTGAGGATTCAGTATACTTGTAACCAACAGATGTCAGTGTTGTGATACAATACACAGTGAGGTTTGGTGATTCCTGTCATCCCATACTTTTGGCTTTGATTTAATGCATAAATTTTGCCACCTACCTTTCCCCCTTAAAAATAATATTAATGCAAATGCATTGTAATGAAAGCTTTTTCGTGTATAGAGAGTAGCTTTTTGTACCCTGGAAGTTTCGTCTGATCATAGAAATGGAGGACAGTTGATGTCATTTCAATGCATCTTTTGCAACATACTGTAAAGTGATAGTTCTTGACTGCAACAGTCTCATCATGAATTTCTTGGGGGGATATAGTTCATATTAGAGAATAAATTGGCTCAATATTAGCACAGATTTTTTCTTTTGACACAGTCTCTGGCTTTTCATTCCATATTTATTCTTCCATCAAGCTCCATTATATCCTTTGAGAATTTATGCTGATTTAAGAGACACAGCAGCTATATGGATTGCTCTATTCTTCTGTCTTCATACTCAGGTGTTACAGAGACTTGAACCCAGTCGTTCTGTGGCGTAGGTAGCTCCAAGAGGACTAACAGTGTGATAAGTAGTTGTTTGCTTCTTGTTCTAAGAGCCTGGTACTGTAACCAAAAGCATGTGTTACTAGAGGCTGAATTGCAGAACTCACACAGGCTGCTCTTTTTTTAGGCCATTATCCACAGTGGTGACTAGGATATTAAACTTTAATTGAATAAGGATAAACTTGCAGATTGAATTCTTTTTGGCTCAGTCTAATTTCTCTTCAGCTTGGTTCCTGTGGAACTGAAAGATTTGCTGACAGTGTAAGAAACTGGCTAGTGAGAGCAGAGGGAGCTGAGGAGAGGGGATGGCCAAGGGTACAGAAGCTACATTCCTAAGCACCTGAAGAGGAGATGGGCGCTATTGCTCAGAATAGCAGTATGCTATTGGCAATAAATGCCTTTTACAATGTCTCTATTGTTTTCTTTGGCAAATAAGAATAGTATGTATTTATGGTGTACCACATGATATCATGAAATATGTATACATTGTGGAATGGTTAAAATAGGCTTATTAACATATACGTGACCTCACATATTTATCATTTTTTATGGTGAGGACACTTAAAATCTACTCTCAGTGATTTTTTAAATATGCAGTTCACTGTTATTAACCTGTCACCATGTTATGTAATAGATCTCTTCAACTTATTCATATTGTTTAGCTGTAATTTTGTATCCTTTGTTCAACAACTCTCTGTCGCTTTCCTAACTCTGGTAATTACTGTTATACTCTTTGCTTCTATAAGTTGTTTTTTGTTGCTTTTTTTTTTTTTTTTGGTACCAGGGATTGAATTTACAACCTTGTGCCTGCCAGGCAGTCGCTTAGGCCACTGAGCTAAATCCCTGGTCCTATTTCTTGAGACAGGGTCTCACTATGTAGTTCAGGCTGGTCTTGAACTCACTTTGTAGCCCAAGCTGGTCTCGAACTTACAATGAGCCTCCTGCTTCAGCCTCCCGAGTGGTGGAATTAAAGGTGTGTGCCACCATGCCCAGCTTTCTTGCTTTTAAAATTTTTTTTTAATTTTAAAGAGAATAAAACAAAACAAAACAAAACAGAACGAAGTAGATCAGAACAGAACAATGCAAGCAACACAGGACTTCAAAACAAGACAAGAAATCAATAGTGGCTACCATAATGTCTCTTGTTTTCTTCGAAGTAGTTGTCCGTACCTTCACACAGAATAAATTCAAATAAAACAAAATAGCATAAAACCAATCAAAGCAAAAGAATGAAAGCATTATGAGCCTTCAAAACAAGACAATAGGAAATCAACAATGACTACCATAGTATCTCTTGTTTTCTTCAAAATGGCCGTCCATACTTTCACATATTTTGAAATCAAATAATAGAAAACAGACTAAAACCAATCAAAACAAAGAATAAAAGCATTATTGGACTTCAAAACAAGAAAATCAGCAGTGGCTACCATAAGGTCTTGTTTTCTTTAAAATAGCTGTTCATACCATCATACATAATAAAATCAATTCTTGTAAACTCTTTAGGAGAAGTTCTAGGCATGTATAAGCCTATGCATGTATGTGTATCCTTTCCATATTAGAGGGAAAAACAAAACAAAAAAATACAAGAAAAACAAGAAACAAAAGAGACAAATAAATAACAATAACAAAGAACCCAAAACAATAACAATATAGGCTTTCAAAACAAGGTAGTAGGAACATAACACAGGTTGTTATTTTTCATAGTTATCTTCAAAAGAGTTACTCAGATTACCAGATACAGACATGCAAAATTGATCTAATTCTATGATTGTTAACTGTTTTGTTCCAAGAACTAGTAGAATTAGTAGTACAATCATCTTGGCTATCTTAAGTGTATATATACAAATTTATATCTTTTTTTTCCCTTCTTTTCTCCTTTTCCCTATCTGAGTTATTTTTCCCCTTTGAGTAGTTTCTTACCCTTTCACAATATTTACTGAAGATTTTGTATCTTATTTACTCTTTCAGTTTTTTATGCTAGGGAGACAATACTGTATTTAAACATGTGAGATTGATTTATTTCACTTATGAGTATGGTCTCAAGTTGCATCCATTTACCTATAAAAGCCTCAGTGTGATCCTTCTTTATAGCTGAGTAATGCTCCATTGTATAAAAATACTACATCTTTTTTATCCATTCCTCAGTTGATGAGCAAGTTGGTCTTTTTTAGATTCCACATATTGTATACAGAAAATCATGATCTATATCTGTATCTATATCTATAGATCTACATCTTTATATGTATGTATCTATCTCTCTCTCTACATATATATCTTTCTATGCCAGGCTTATTTTGATTATTTCAGTTAACATAAAGTTTAATGATGCTTTTTATGATTGAAATTTTATTGAGAGAATTATAGGTTCACATGAAGTCTTAAGAAATAGTAGAGAACCCATGAACTCTTTACTCAGTTTTCCCAATTGGTAACATTCTGCAGAACTATAGTAGAATATCATGAACAAGATATTGATATTGATATAATATACCTTTTTATTTAAATTTTCCCAGTTTTATTTGTATTTATGTGTATCTTGTTCTATACAGTTTTATCACAGGTTCATATAACTAATACTACTCTCAAGATCTTGAACAATTCATTCAGTATAAAGATTCTTTGTATTGCCATTTTATAACCACGCCTCTCACTGTCCCTCCTGCCCTAATCTGTTGTCCATTTCTGTGATCTTTAATTTCAAGATGACACATAGAATTAATTCAGTTTGCAATCTTTTGGGATTTTTTTTAGTATAATTCCCTTGAGCTTAGCCAAGTTATTGTATGTTATCGCTAGTTTGTTCCCTTTTATTGTTGAGTAGTAGTTTGCAGTATACATGTACTCTATTTGTTTAGCCCACCTGTTAAAGAACATCTGGGTTGTTTTCAGTGTTTGGCTATTACAAATGAGACTACCATGACCATTGTGTGCAAGTCTTTCTGTGAACATACTTTTTTTATGTCTCTGGGATAAATGCTCAAGAGTACACTTATTGTGTTACAGGACAGTTGTATATATGGTTTTATAAGAAACTGTCTATATTCCTTTCCTGTTGGTGCTTCAAAGTTAATAGCTTAAAACAACACAAATTCATTCTCTTGTAGTTCTAGAGGTCAGAAGTCTAAAATGAGTCTTACAGGGTTGGCAGGGGGCTGATTCCTTCTGAAGCTCCAGGAAAGAATCTATTTCTTTTCTTTATCTTCTGAAGGCTCATCCTGGTCCCCCCCCACCATGTTCAAAGCCATATTCCTTTCTCTCTGACTTCATGCCTTTTCCTCATCACTGTATTATACCCAACTATACAGTGTAGGGTAATCTCCCCATTTCAACTTAATCACATTTGCAAGACCTCTTTTTCTATATACAGCAACATTTGCAAAGATTCTGAAGGTTATGACATGGGCATCTTTCAGGGTCAGTATTTTTTTTTTTTTCTTTTTTTTTTGCGGCACCGGGGATTGAGCTCACAACCTTGCGCCTACCAGGGCAGGCGCTTAAGGCACTGAGCCAAACTCCCGGCCCTGGTTTTTTTGAGGCCAGGTCGCACTATGTAGCTCAGGCCGGCCTTGCACTCGCGTTGTAGCCCAAGCGGGCCTCGAACCCACAATGTTCCGCCTACCTCAGCCTCCCGAGTGCTGGGATTAAAGGCGTGCGCCACCACGCCCAGCTTCAGGGTCAATATTTAATTCTATCACACTTCCAATCTCCTTTCCCAGAGTAACAATACCATTTTACTTTCCTATGATGAGTATATGAATGGTGCATTTCTTTTTATACCTTTACCAGCATTTGATGTTAACTCCTTTTTTTTTTTTTCATTTTTAGCATTTCTGATGAGGTGAGTAGTGATACTGCACTGTGGTTGGTTCTGATTTGCATTTTCTAAATGATCAATTATATAGAATGTCTTTCATCTATTTAGCACCTATGTATCTTTTTTCATTGAAATAGCCTTTCATGTCTTTTTCCCATTTATAATGAATTGCTCTTATTTTTATTTTACTGTTATATTCAGAGAAGTCTTTGTATTTTTTAGATTCTACTTTTTTTGGTCAGATATAGAGTTTGCAGATATTTTCTTCTACTCTGTAGCTTATTTTTCGTCTTCATCTGCTGTCTTGTAAAGCAAAAGTTCTAAATTTGATGAGGTTCAAATTATCGAGTTTTTCTTGGATGAATCATGCTTTCCATGTTATGTCTGAGAACTTTTTGCTTAGCTCTAGGCTTAAAGATTTTTCCTTTTTTGTAAGAGTTTTATAGCTTGATGTTTACATGAAATTGCATGATCCATTTTGAGTTAGTTTTTATAGAAGGAGTAAATGCTTTTAATAGGAAAAAATTGGGTGATTGGAACAGATTCCAGTGTCTTTTGGTGCTTAAAGATTGTGTTTATGATGTCACCCATTTCGTAAGACTGTCAATTAGTGTCAAAATAGAAATTTACATTGCAGGTTATTGTGTTTGATGGCAGGATTCAATAACAAAAAGAAATCTAAAATATTTCTGAATCTCCTGCATATACTCCTATGCTCTTTTTCATTTGTACATATAAAAGAAAATATCAAATTTTATGGTTATTTTCTCAAGCAACATAATAAAAAAGATTATATGACATTTTGAATCTATATCTGTATCAATTTGTTTTGCTGTGGGCTCGAGTAACTGTTACCTTACATGAAAGAGCTCTGTGATCTGCCTTAATTTCCTTGATATTTTCATTACCTCTTTTGGCTTTGGAAGTATGAAGTACTCTTCAGTGGTTAAACATCTAATGAAATCTCATGTTATATTTGACTATGGCTAGAGGGTACTAGTGAGGTAAGTGACAGAGTGAAGTTTTGAGAGGAATTAAGAGAAAATTTATAAAAGATTAAAGTTATCATCTTGGTGGTTGGGACAAAAACATAAGATTTACACGCAATAATCTGTATCAGTATTAATAGTAGATCATGCTGAGACATCAGTGAGGGGGAAGATCAGATGTCTTTGGTGCCAAAACAGGTTATTTAGTAAGTTTTTATGTGCTTTGGAAACATTCAGGAGTGTTCACTGTTACCAGTTCATATAAATCCTCATTTTGGTTTTTAAATTACAATTTTCATGATTTATTTCATACTCTGCATCTGGAAAGACCAAAGCCAATAAAATATAATGTATGAACTCTGAGTTTCAAAAAGTCACTATGGAAAGTGAAATGTCTTTTGTAATAAATATAGTAATTGGATTAGTAAAGATAATAATAGAGAGACTTTACTCTTGACCTTTGAAGATAGATTCCACTAAAATCAATGAAATTACACGCATGGGTCAGAGATAGATTGCTGATTAATTTTCACATGTCAAATTAAATCAGCTCACAAGCCAATAGTTACATGTACTAGAAGAGCCATTTAAAATATGTAATCTGATCCTTTTACTTTTGCAAAAATTATTAGTTTTAAAGAGAATGTTTCATACATGTTATTTTGTTGTCAAGAATGTGATAAAATAGTATGAATATTATCACTTCATACATATCTTAAAAATAATGAATGCATAATTTCAAGAACCTTGATGGTGTATCTGATCTCCACAATTGGAACTTGACAGTAGGTCTTCAAATAAAGGAAAGAGGCCTCAAAAGATAAAGATATTTTTTAAAACTTTTATATTTTAAAAGATGAATTTATTATGTATAAATTATACCTCCATAAACCTGACTTAAAATAATTTCATAGATGTCAAAAAAGCCAGGAAAATCAGAATTTAAACCTGTGCAGCTAGAAAGAAAATTAAGAGGTCATCAACCTCCCGTGGAGACTCTATTGTAGCTACCCCAAGCGAAGGTGCATCAGCTCACACCATTAACACATGTCCAATCAACATCAGCCTCTACCACCACTTCTGTTTCATGATATTTATCCCTGAGTTTCTGACTTTTATTTATTTGCATCCTCTCTTGTTCCCATCAGTTTTTTCAAAGTTCTTTCAATTTTATTATCCTCCTCGAATAACTCACTTTTGATTTCGTTCATCTTCTTTATCTCCTTGTTCTCTGGTCCATTAATTCCTGTTTTTATCTGTGTAAGATAGGGGATTTGTACTGTTGTTTTTTCCAACCCTATAGAGGTTCACTCTTTCCAGTTTTTAAAAAGTTTCCTCTTATTTAAAGTCACAAATTTCTCTTTAACTTGTACTGCATGGCATGGAAGCCATGAGCTGCATATGTCTACTTAACTTTAAATTAGTTAAAATTAAACCAAAGTATAAAATATAGTTCCTTTCTCATGCTAACAACATTGCAGGTGCTTAAAAGTGACATGGGGTTAGTGGCTAGTGCATTAAATAGAGCCGATAAGAACATTTTCATAATGAAACTATGACAAATTATCACACAGCACACTGTTTTAACCACTGCTTTAAATATGTCCCTGAAAGATAATACTTTTATGATTAGTCATCTTTCTTTCAAAGCTGTCTTGGTTACTTTTTACTCGTTGCTGAGACAAAACACCTGACACACAAAATCAGGGAAGGAAAGGTTTATTTAGCTTACAGTTTTTGGAGGTTTCAGTCCACAATCAGCTGGCTCCAAGGCAGGGTGGCATGGCACTGGGGCAGCACTTCAAGGCAGCAACCGAACAAAAGCAGCAAAGTAAAAGGAGCAAGAGCAATCCTCTTCTCCTCCTTTATATAATACACAGGACACCCCCCCAGGGTGGGTGTAGCATTCACAAACATCCTTGCCTTCCTTTGCACAGGATGAGGATGTTTGCCAAGTAAGACCCCTGGCTCCCTGCTGAGTCTCTCAGCTAAACTTCTGACCTTCTCAAATTGTAACAATAACCAGGTAACCGTGCTCTACATCCCAGGATGTAGAGCTACTGAGTTACTTAGTTAAGCTACTAGACTTCTCAAGTTGACACAATGTATAAACCCTAACAAAAGCAAAGAGGGAATTCAAGATACTAATGGAAGGCAGAAACTTGGTGTGAGATAACACTATACAATAGTGTGTTTCTTTTACTTGACCTCAACTTACATGTTGGTTGTTCATCCTCCTCAGTCTCGAAGAATGCATAGAAATGTCCTGGGGTACACAGACTCATTCATGTAACAGCTCCCTTACAATCCACATCCAGATCTGGTGGGACATGATCATCCCTTCTAAACATCCTAAGACTTGAATTTAGAGTTAGAGGCTAATGTAAAACATCATGTGTGAGGCTACTCAAGCAAGATGTCTGCCTTTGTCTTTTTGGATAGCCGACTGTATTTTCTGACCTTGCTTCACTCTCTTCTTTTTTGAGACAGATAGGAATACCTGACTCTTTTGTTTTTATATAGTTTATAAAAAGTTTATATTAATGAAGTAGAACTATCCCAATGATTGTGATAAATGTTCACTTTACCCAAAAAGGCCCTTTTGGAGATTCATTCACATTCATGGCTTATTTGGCCATTTAATTGAGGGTGGCACTTGCCTTCTCTGGCAATATTTCCCTTCTGTGAATTTCCTCAGCACTTTGATTGTCTTTTAGGGATTTTCTGACTCCTTACCTTTACATAATAATTACCTATGTATCAGTGAAGTATCTCAATAGACCAGAAACCTCTATGTCTTGTAATAGTTACTTTTGCATCCTTGCAGAGCATGTAGTTAGGTCCTGGGGGCAGACTGCACAGAATAACAGCAGACAGATTGTATTTATGATTTCCACATATTCTAAAGTCAGACTGGGTCATATCTCAAGTCAGAGCCAATCTGTATATCGTAACATTTGAATGATGAGGCCCTTATTGGTCTGGGCTATAGCTTCCAGATCAAAGGATTTGCTGTCCTTGTGACCAAATTTTCTACATTTATGTCTTTAAAATGAGAAATGGCTATCTTCTTTCAATCTGTTTTGATCTCCTAGGACATGAAACATGCATATACATGCACTTCTTGCTAATCACTACTTTGTGACTAATCGTCAGAGACCTTACATTTAGAAGAAAATGTGTAAAATTAATGCTTTGAATTTGTTATGAGGAAGTTACTTGAGTATTTTTCTGAAAAAAAAAAAAAAAACCTCACAGTCTCACTCCTTTTATTGTTAATATTAGATGGTCCTTAGAAGCAATGCATTATATGGCAAGCATAAAGAAATAGCATATTCTTACAAAGGAATTATCTTACATAAAAGAATGCCTGTAGTTTTCATGCACAAGTATAGAATATATGCAAAATATGATTATTATTATTTTATGTTTTAAATTATTATTAAAAGTGGGTCTATAAAGCTAAGAAGATTTGTGTTTTCCAAGAAAACAAGAACTAAATCTGGTTTTACTAGTCATACCTAGTAGAAAGCTGTTAATTTTCTCCCAAGGATAAAATAGGATTGCAAGTGGTTGTTTAAAAAATGCATTAAAATGGCAGTGTGCACATAATTTAAATGAGCCAAGAGCTGCTAATTATTCTGGCATGTGTTCATTTACTTTTGTACTATTTTTCTCTAATGTAAACAAGAGAATTCCTCCTAATTGCCTAAAATAGCTTTTAGTAGATGTTGCTTTTTTTTTCTATTTTTGTATGAAAATTGTACAGTTGGCACATTTAAGCACTAGACACAAAGTGTGATTATTTGGAATTTTTTCTAAAGGGAATGCACTATTACTTACATTTTTTTAGCCTTTAAAATCAAATTAAGGTGCTAATTAAGCTATTCACTTACCAGAGCGGAAAATAATTATACAGTGTGTATCTGGAGGAAAAAATAGCCTCATGTGCATCCAAATGAGCTAAAGTAGGCTTGGACATACTCATGTAATGTGGTACATGAAATGCAATGCATAATGAGGAAGCCAGGGCTTCACTGCAGTGCACTTAATAATTATTCACCAGAAGTGACATTGATTTATGGGTGTATCTACAATATTCCTCACAGTTTAAGGTTTTTAGTGTATGAACAAAATACTGCAGCCTTATTTTTAAGTCATTTTACCAGTTATTTATGAAATTTGAATGGGTTAATTCTCGTTAAGTTTACTAGAAATTTAAGAGCCTGTTGAGGCTCTTGCTTCCTCTAGTATGGTAAACTCAGTACACAGACACAGCTTGGACAAAACATACTTACAACGAGTAAAGGATCTTGGATTGAATTTCTTCCCCTGAGTTTTGTCTGAAACACCTACTGGAGAGAATGTGAAAATTCTGACAGCTCCATGACCTAGTAGGTCAATGATATAGAACAGGGTCAGTGAATGGAAAGAGAAAACATATTTAGTAGGGAGGATCTCTTTGGAAAACAGAATGATATAAATTTCACTTATCCCTCCATGTAGGGATATGCGTCTCATAAAAGGTCTACTGAGAAGGACTTCTGTGGTACCTGCAGAAATCTAATGTATGTGGAATGGAATTTGACTTTGATGTTGGAAATCTAGAAGACAAGAAAAAACTGATCGCTATCTTGGTAGATGTGGGAAGGGCTTGCATCTGAAAGCGGGTAGCTCAGGAGATACAGGCTGGCTATGTACCACTATTATACAAAGACTACCCGAGGAATCATAAAGGATCACACAGTTATCAGTGCTCTTACTGGGGGCTAGAAGTTGCAGGAGAAAGTTGTCTAATAATAGTAACCTTTGAAGAGCTCATTACCCTCAGATCATGAGGATATTAATTCATGTAAGAATGTTTTGTTCCTTTCCTTTTGCTGGCTCCCTCTTTTGACTCTAAGGACATCAAAACATCATCTGAGGAAAGGGGAAAGGAAGAGGGAGAAGAAAAACATATGACAGTGCATCAGGGAAGAGTATAACAGCCCTGTTTCTGTAGGTTTCAGCCTGAAGCAGAACTGAGCTGGGAGGAAGAGGAGTAGATTTACTGCTAAGTCAGGCCAGGGTTAAAATTATTATCTACAATTGGGTGTTCTAGTTTCTGAGGCAAGATTGTTTTTCACCCATGCTCAGAGTAACATTATCCGTGCTGCATAAAGGATAATGAAACAGAGGGAGGCAAAAATACAGTTGTGCTTTGATTTCATTGTGGCATTTGCTTGAGTAACATTGCAATTTTAAATATGATGATAGATTTGTAGGCAATGAGGAAAATGTTCTAGGGGGTTAAAAAAAGATTTTGTTGAAATCTGAAGATCAGATGCAGTGGTTAGTAAGCAGATTTGGTCAGAAGACTAAACTTTGGGTTTCATGCAAGGAAAGTGAATGGAGCATGGACGTCGGGGAGATAAGGCAGCTCTGGGCCTAGAGCTCCTGGTCTTTAGCAGAAGCAAAGGAAACCCATTCTGGAGGAAGGCAACCTCAGGTACCCCACCCTGGGTTTCTAAAGAGTAAGATCTGCTAAATAGAAGCTCAAGCAAAGAGAACCAGAACAACTGAAGAAAAAGCCTCCGTCTCACCATGATGAGAGCCAACAGAAACAATAATGAAGGATTTAGGGTCCTAATGAATTCAGATTTTGGAATTATCAAATGTTAGAATATTAAATGATAATGTATGAAATGCTTAAAGAAATACCCAGGTGTCTCTCAGAAGTGAGATAGCAATGGAACTACCCAAAATACACATAATAAAGAAATCCAATAGATTATTGAAATGGAAACAAGTGATAAATTTTGTTTTGTATTGTTTCCTTTTCTTTTCTTTTTTTTTTTTTGTGGTACTGGGGATCAAACTTATAACCTTGTTCCTGCCAAGCAGTCACTTAAGCCACTGAGCCAAACTCCTGCTTGGCCCTTGTTCCCTTGTATTTTTGGGTTGCAATATGGAAATTTAAAAAATTCATCTTTAAATAATTTTCAGTTGTTTAATCTATTGCCTAACCAACTATTTACTGTTCAAAATTTCAACAGTTATACTTTTCTTTTCTAAAAATATTTGTTCACTGAGTTATATAGATCATTTAGATACCAAGAAAAAAATTACTTGCATTCACCTCACCACTGACTTATCTCATTAGAAAAGTCTGAGTACTATATTAGGAATCTGTTGAACTCATGGTAGCAAATACAAGTTTTATAAAATTCTAATTTTTGCTTGAAAATGTGAAGGCTTCATTGGCAACAAATTCAGCTAGTTGTTTTCCTTGAAGTAACAGGCTCGCTTAATTTGATTTTGAGAAAATGTCTGCCAATTATCCAAGTCTGAATAGGCATAGTTCATCTGTCAGTCACTCTTTCAAGTAAAGATGGTGTTGCATGAAAAAACTGGTTACGTCAGCTTACAACTCAATCACACAAGTGTTTTTCCATCATACTTCAGTATGCTGCAGAAGTGTGTTTTGTACTTCCTGTTTGATTACAGAGAATATTAAAAAGACATTGCTCAAAGGTCAAGATTCAATAAAATTAATATTTTTCCTGCTTTGTCAAGCATATTGTTAACTGAAAGTGACATTTTAGAAATTGACTATCATCATTTGGTGCCACTGCCTTGATTTGTGTAAAGACACAAGAAGTTTTACCAAAGTTTCACCATTGCATTTGCACCATCAGTGTATGTATCAGTGCAGTGAAAAAAGAAATAACATTTTGGTATTATTATGAATGTAGTTTTGACCTTGTAGGTTCCTGAATGGGTCTTATGGACACTATAGGTTTATAAACTATCCTTTGAGAGTGTTTTCTAAAGGAATAAGAAAAATACCTCCAGAAGTAAGGTATGATATAGAAGAAGGTCTGCGGAGCAAAGAAATTAGTAGTTAGCAAATCTAACCTATATAATATAATCAGGTCTTATTGAAATTAAAAATTAGAGTTAAATTACAGACAACAGTAGCATTTAAATTGGGAGGGGTAGAAAAACATGTAAGTTAGCAAGGATGTTCTAGAGAGTTGTTATTCATTAGAATTAAATTTAAATGTGAAAGAGAAGTTTTAAGAATGGAGAATGTTAATTTAAAGATTATGGATTGTTTATATGCATTTCTTTTCTGCCCAACCCTAGTAAAAAATTTTTAAGAACTGGATGCTTTTATAAGATGTAAACTCATGTCCTTAAGAAATGAAGGAGAGAAATCTTTCCCAGACAAACAAAAGCTGAGGAAGTGCATCACCACTAGACCTGTTTTTCAAGAAAGCCAAAGGCAGTTCTTCAGGCTGAGAGCAAAGGATGCTAATTAGTAGTACAAAAACATATGAAAGCATGAAACTCACTTGTAAAAGCAAATGCACAGTTAAATATGGAATTCTCTAACACTATAATGGAGGTGTGTAAATCATTTATGACTTTAGGATGAAGATTAAAAGACAAAATATTAAAATAATGATAGCTATAATAATTTGTTAAGAGATGTACAACATAAAGAGATATAAACTACAAGAACAAAATATCAAAATGGAGAGAGTGACATAAGAATGTAGTTTTAAAAAAAATTCTGCAATGCTAAGCATTGACCCCAGGACCTCATGCACACTAGGCAAGTGCTGTACCACTGAGCTTCACCTCCAGTGCTGTTTTTTTTTTCCAACCAAAGTTATATTGTTACCACCTGAAAATAACCCAGTAGGACTTTAAAATGGTTATTTTGTGATAATAACAACAAAGTAAAATGTTACGGTACATGCTCAAAAAGTAAAAGGTAAGGAAGGAATCAACTAATAGCAATAAAGAAAAGTCACCTATTCACTAAGGAAGGCATCAGGAACAGATCCACAAATGACTACAAAACAATTGACAACATGACAGTAGTAAGTTGTTATGCATCAAAATCATCTTGAATGTAAATGGATTAAATCCTCCAATAAAAGGACACAGAATAGCTGACTAAATTGTTTTGTTTTGTTTTGTTTTGTTTTGAGACAGGGTCTTGTTATGTAGTTCAGGCTGTTCTTGAACTCACTATGTAGCTCAAAGTGGCCTCAAACTTATGGCAGTTCTCCTGCCTCAGCTTCCCAAGTACTGGGAGTACAGGTGTGTGCCACTACACCTGGCTGCTGAATAGATTTTAAGAAAAGATCCTTTATAGGCTACCGGCAAGAGATTCCTTTTACCTTTAAAGCATGTGTAGAGTGAAGGTAAAAAAAGATACATGGAAAAAGATATTCCATGTAAATGGAAGACAAATGGTCAGAATACTAACCGTACTTGATAAAAACAGACCTAGAGCTGCAAACTGTAAAACAAGACAAAGAAAGTCATTATATAATGATAGAAGTAAATTCAACAAGAGGATGCAATATTTATAAAAATATAGGCATCCAACATTAGAGCATCTAAATATGTCAAGCAAGAATTAATAGATTTGAGGAGAGATAGAGTGCAATACACCAGTGAGAGGGGACTTCAGTATCCCACTTTCAGCATGGAACTGATCAGACAGACAATTAATAAGGAAGCAACACACTTACCTTGCACTTAAGACTCAGTAGACCCAACAGATATATACAGAATATTCCATTTAACAACAGCAGGATATAGATCTCAAGTGTACACACAACATTTTCAAGGACAGATCATATGTTAGGCCCCGAAACGAGTTTTAACAGATCAGAAAGATTGAAATCATATCAAGTAACTTTTTTTTTTTTTACTACAGTGATATACAGCTAAAAATAACTAGGAGGTTTGAAAAATTTCCAGATACATTGAAACTAAACCACACATTCCAAATAATTAGTGGGCCAATGAATAAAAGGAAATTTAAAAATATCTTGGGACAAATGCAAATAGACACCAACATACTAAAAAAATCAATATGTAGCAAAAACAGTTCTAAAAGGGAAATTTATAGCAATAAATTCCTAGATTAAGAAGAAATATTCTAAAAAACCTCAAAGAATGTTGTACCTCAAAGAAACAGAAGAACAAACTAGCTCAAAGTTAGTGGAAAAGAAGTAAAATAATGTATCAGAGAAGAAATAAGAGACTGGGAAAAATGGAAAATAAAAACAAAAGTAGAAATGGATTGTTTTGGAGTAGGTATCCAAAATTGACCAACTTTTAGCTAGACAAAAAACAGAGAGAGAGAGAGAGAGAGAGAGAGAGAGAGAGAGAGAGAGAACACTCAAGATCAGAAGTGGAAAAGGAGACATTTTAACTGATGAAATAGAAATACAAAGGATCATGAAATACTGTTATGAGCAATTATTCAACTAATTGGAGTAACCTAGAAGAAATGGGTAAATTCCCAGACATATAGAACCTATCAAGATCAAATCATTAGAAATTCTATTTAACTTGGGTGTTTCCCTTCTAGGTATCTCCCCAAAGGAATTAAGGACAACATATTACAGTGATACATGCATGCCCATGTTTATAGCAATGCAACTCATAATAGCTAAGTGTTGTAAGTGGTGTATATATCCTTTGATAGGTGAATGGATAAAGAAAATATGATATTTATACATTATGGAGCATTACTCTGCCACAAAGTAGAATAAATGTCATTTGTAGGAAAATGGATGCACTTTGAGACTGTATGTCAAATAAATCAGACACAGAAGCTTAAATATCACATGATTTCTCTTATATGAGAAGCCAAAATATAGGCAAATTAAAAAACAAAAAAACAAAAAGATAGATAATAGGAAAGAGGGAGAGAGATCTTTTGCAAAGTGAAGGGGACCGAGAGTTGGAGGGAGTAGGAAGTAAGGGGAGGGGAAAGGGATAGAAAAAAGTAAGATGTATTATGTACACATATGAACTCCCCACAATGAATGTAATCTTTCTGTACTGCAAACATGTACTAATAATGATAAAAATTAAAAAAGAAGACTGAATCATGTATAAACAGAAAAATCTAAATGGAACAAATTAAAATAGTAAGGACACTGAATCAATAACAAAATCTCCCATGTAAGAAAAACAAGGTTTGTTGGCTTCAGTGCTGAATCTAATGCTAAAACTCTTTAACGAAATTGAAACGGAAGCAATACTTCCAGATTCATTCCTGGAGGCAAGTGTTGTCCTGACACCAAAACCAGAGAAGAACCCAACCAGAAAAGAATACTACAGGCCAATATCCCTAGTAAACATAGATGCAAAAGTCCTAAAAGATATGGTGGCAAACGAAATGCACAAATCATTAAGAATATTATACACTGGTGGATTGGTAACTGGTAGTCAGTTTAAGCACCAGCTGAACTGAATCAGCATGGTGCTGAGTGTGGATGGCCCACCTGAGGACTGTTGCCAGCATAAAAACAAGACCTGGAGAGGAAAAGTAGCGTTGTGGGTTCTCCTAAGTGTTGTTTGGAGCTGCTGGTTCTCCTGGAGGAGCTTGTCATGCTGGCTCCCCTGATATAAACTCAGCTGTTATCGTTAGAGGAGCTCGGGAACTTGTTGCTGAGAATGGCTGCAGTTCACTTTGAGCATTGCTTCCTGGCTCCAGAGGGGAAGATGTGTGCTGTTTAATCTCAAGGAATTTGTCTCGCTGGCTTCTTGGTATGAATTTGACTGTTCTCATCTTTGGAGGAGCTTGGGACCTCACTGTCGTTAAGGATGGTTGTGGTACTTTTCAGGGGAGCCCTCTTCCTTATTTTGAGTGTCACTTCTTGGGTCTGTATGAACCCTAGGCCTACTGGCACAGATCCTTCACCTCATTGCCATAAGTTTTCTAGCTTCCACTGTTGACCTTTGAGTCTTCCCTACACAGATCCATGGGATAGACTTGCATGGGTCATTGTTGTGGGCTCTAGGTTTTCACTTGAACTCATGCAGGTTATTGCCGTGAGATCCAGGCCCTCAACTGGATTTTCTAGGTCTTTAGTGTTGTGGATAGATTTCCTGCACTCTTTGTATTTGAATCCCTGGGTGACCATTATAAATAATACTATATGTTATGTGTCCTGCATGTAATTGTTCTTGCAACCCCTTACTACAGCATACACGATGACCAAGTAGGATTCATCCCAGGGATGCTGGGATGGTTCAACATACCCAAATCAATAAATATAATACACTGTATTAACAGAACAAAAGACAAAAATCACATGATCAGTTTGTGCTAATATTGATTGGAGAAATTTTTATGCCCATATCTTGTACCCTGAGCAACTACTTTAAAGATAACAACATGTATTAACTAATACAATAACTGATGTATTAATGTTGCTATTCTCCTATTATTTTGTTATGAACTTTTGTTTTACCTTTTTTCCATAAAATAAAAAAATCACATGATCATCTCAATAGAAGCAGAAAAAACATTTGACAAAATTCAACACCCATTCATGAGAAAACTACAGAAAATTGGAATAGATCATCTGTACTTCAATCTGATAAAAGTAATTTACAACAACCAACAGCTAGCATCATATTATAAAACATTTCTATTTAAAAAATTTACTAGTGCCTATTAATTTTACAAGATAAATAATAATAAAAAACTGAAAGAGTAATAAGATCCAAAATGTACAATAGATATTGTAATAATGAAAGGGGAAGAAAGTGCTCAAGATTAAAGAAAAACTGGGATAGGGAAAAGGAGAAATGGAAGATAGGAAAAGATTATATGTATGCAGGTATATACATATAACTGTATGTATGTATAAGTGTGCAAGATAGATAACTATGCTGCTAATTCTCTGTCAGTTCATCCAAAAGAATAGTTTGTACTGTCATTGTTTGATTGTCTGATCATTTTTTATTCCTTGATCTTGTAACTTGAACAACTACTTCTAAGACAGCAACATACAGTATATTAATTAATGTTGATTTCTTACTTTTTTTGAAATTCTGTACTATTTCTACCATTTTTCTGTTTTGCTTTTTAAAATAAAAAAGAAAAAATTTACAAGATATTGGGTTTCAGTGTATATATTCTGATTCCATCCTTCCTTCTGGTTATTCTGCCTTACACCCTCCTCTCATCTTCCTTGTTCCTCTCTTCTTGTCTAATAGTCTTCCTTCTCTTTTCATAGCATACTTTTTAGATCCCACATATTAGGGAAAACGTGAGATATTTGTCTTTATGAGTGGCCTATTTTGCTTAACATGATGATCTCAAGATTCATCCATTTTTTTCTGAAAATGACAAAATTTTATTATTTTTATGGCTGAATAATACTCAGTTGTGTGTATATGCTATATGTTCTTTTACCATTCGTCTGTTGATTCCTCTGTTGGCAGGTACCTAGGCTAGTTTCATATCTTGACTATTGTGAATTGTGCCATGGTTAAACATGAGTATGCACTTATCCCTGTTATAGTATGCTGGCTTAATTTCTTGACATATATACTAAGGAGTGGTATAGCTATGTCAAATGGTAACTCTGTTTTCAGTTTTTTGAGGAACTTCCATACTGAGTTCCCTAGGGACTGTAGTAATTTACATTTCCACAAGTTATGTGGAAACATTTTCCCCCCTGCATCCTTGTGGGGATTTATTGTTTTTTGTATTCTTGATGATAGCCATTCTGCCTGGGATGAAATGGAGTCTCAATGCAGTTTCAATTTTCATTTCCCTAATAGCTAAAGATGTGAAACATTTTTCTCCCATATACTTATTGGTCATTTGTGCTTTTCTGAGAAGTGTCAGTTCAATTCATTTACCCATTGGTCTGTTTGATATTTTGGTGTTTTTTGAGTTCTTTACATATTCTTAATGTTAATCCCCCTCCATCATAAGAATAGCTGGCAAAGCCGGGCGTGGTGGCGCATGCCTTTAATCCCAGCACTCGGGAGGCTGAGGTAGGCGGAGCGTTGTGAGTTCAAGGCTGGCTTGGGCTACAACGCGGCGCAAGGCCGACCTGAGCTACATAGTGTGACCCTGCCCCAAAAAAACCAGGGCTGGGAGTTTGGCTCAGTTGCTTAAGCGCCTGCCCTGGCAGGTGCAAGGCTGTGAGTTCAATCCCCGGTGCTGTGAAAAAAAAAAAGAATAGCTGGCAAAACTTTTTTCCTACTCTGTAGGTTGTCTTTTCACTCTTTTAGCTGTTTTTCTTGCTGTGCAGTGATGTCTTAATTTGATTTCTTTCTTTCTTTTCTCGTACTGGGAATTGAACTCAGGACTTTGTGCTTGCTAGGTAGGTGCTGTGCTGTGGAGGAGCTATATCCCCAGCAGTAATGTCTTAATTTGATATAGCCCTATTTGTCAATTCTTGCTATCATTTCCTGTGCTATTGGAAATCCTATTCAGGAAGTCTTTGCCTGTGTGTGTGGCTTCAAGTGTTTCTCTTGTATTTCCTTTTTTCTAGCACTTTAGGTCTTATACCCAGTGTTTGATCCATTTTGAATTGAATTTTTTTATACAGGATGAGAAATAGGAAATGAGTTTTAGTTTTCTATATTTGGATATCTTGTATTTCCAGCACAATTTGTTAGAGAGGCTGTCATGCTCCAACATATATTTTTGGCTCCTTTGTCAAGAATCAGATAGTTATAGTTGTGTGGACTTGTTTCTGTGTCATCTATTCTATTCCATTTGTCTATGTATCTGTTTTTGTGCCAGTATCATGCGGTTTTTGTTGCTATCACTTTGTTGTATAATTTGAAATTGGGTATTATAATGCTTCTCTCCTTCTTCTTTATGCTTGGGAGTGCTTTGGATGTTCTGGTTCTTTTTCGGTTTATATATACATTTTAGGACTGTTTTTTCTAGTTTTGTGAAGAATACCATTGGAATTTTGATGGGGGTTGCATTGAATTTATACTTCTTTTTTAGTAACATGGTCGTTTAATGACACTAACTCTGCTGATCCATGAACTTTGGAGGGCTTTCCATATCTTGGTAACTGTTATGAAACTGAATTTTGTTTCCTTTGTCTCCACTATTTCCTCTTCTCTGAGTTAGAATGAAAAGGTATTTTATTGGGATAATGTCCAGATGAAAAGGAGCAAGGTAAGAAGCAGTGTCCAGGGAGTGTATATTGAGAAAAGGGAAAGAATAAATTTGGATGTGGAAGAGGCATGCATAGCAGAAAAAGCAAAAGTGGAAAGTTGAATAAAAATAATTTATTCAACAAACTGCTACTTACACATATTATCAAACACCTCCATTCTCTAAGTACCATCAAAATTTTTAAAGTTGTTCACATCACTAAGTTCGTGGTTAATGAATTTTAAATTCCTGTCTGTCTTCCTTACAATTTTGGTAAATTAATAGCCAAATGGTCAAAAACAGGACGGGCCTGGAGAAAAGGTGGAGAATGAAGGTCCCCAGTAATACTCCACAACCAAGTTAGGGAAGGAAGTAACTTTATAGTTCTATGGTTCTGGCTATGATTTAGTGTGAGGTTTGTGTTTTAAATAGTACGGTCCTAGTAAATGTCAAGGCATATAGGCTGAAAATTAGTACAAATTTTATAAGTGACCTTTTGTGAATTCTACTCTGGTTGGCATAGTTTTGCTCATCTGATCACACACTCGACAGAGTGGAACTCTGAGAGGGAGCAAGTAAATTGAAAAGATGTAAAGAGCATTGCTATCAAAGAAGCCTTATGATTAAAGACAGAACTCTAAAATTTGAATAAGTTCAATTTCTGGAAGAAGCTGATTTTGTATGCAACCTTATATGACAGCAGAAGCATGAAAAATAGATGTTGGGCCAGAAAAAGTTGGGAGAGAGTGGAGGATGCACTTTTATAGGAAGCATAGTGCTTAAATCCAAACTTTAAGAATCTAAAGAAGGAATTATCTTCATTGTTACTATTTCCATAAAAGTAGAGACTTTATCTAAGACAAACCCTTTCTACTTTGAATATAGGATGCTCAAAACCCCATAAAAATTGATAACTTGGACAAAATGGTAAAGATTTAGATGGCCAGGGTAACATCTGAGTTTCCCCATAGTTAGAATCTGAACCTTTAAAGGATATATCTCCATGCTTAAAATTCTGTTAAGTAAAAGAAACGTGTTATGTTGCCTTTTTCCATCAAAGTAAGTGCTACCAACACATCCCTGGTATTCTAGATCCATCCACTGTGGTACTTTTAATTGACTATGTATCTTCCTAATAGTTATTTATCTAGAACTGTACTGCCCTTTATTGTAGCCATTAGCTACAGACAGGTATTTAAATTAATTGAAACTAATAAAACTAAAAATTCAGTTTCTCAGTCATAATAGTCATATTACAAATATTCAGCCTCCTAGAATGCTGGGAATATGGGCATGCCCACCATGGCTGGCTGTTTTGCTCTCTTCTACCCACCAGATCTATTTTGCAGTTATACAGAGACCTCCAGTTTCTGGGTCTTACCATTTGCTTGCATTTGTCTTTTGTTGTTCTCACCCACCCTAATGTCTACCTTTATATTCTTTTACCATTATACTAGTGTATGCCAACTTTTGTCTTTCTAATACAGCCTCCTTACTTCTCTGTCTCCATGTCATGTAGCTTCCAGGGTTCTGTGACATGTAAGTGGGTTATCAAAAGTGACAAAATTACAGGTAACTGAGATCAGATGCTGTGTACTAGTAGTTTTTGGACATTTTGTCATAACCTATTGATGAATCATGAACTCAATTTAGTGGATTTAAAAAATTGATATTATTTAAAGTGACAAATCATAACTATATATATTTAAGAAGTATTATGTGATTTTTGATATATGTATACAAAGCAATTTGATTAAATGAAATTAATTAATATATTCATCACCTAGCTTATCTCATTTTCTATGGTGAGGCATTTGAAATTTATTTTCTTAGCTATTATGAAACATACAATACATTTCATTGATTGTAGTCACTCTGCTATGTCACAGATCTCAAAAGTTATTCCTCCTATCTGTCTGAAACTTTGTACCCTTTAATCAACAACTTTTCATTCTCTCCCTCCTTATTCTCCCAATCTCTGGTAACTATAATTTTATTTTCTATTTCTGAGTTAAGGTTTTATAGATTCCACATATGAATCAGATCATGTGGTACTTGTCTTTGTATTCCTGGCTTATTTTGCTTAGGGCATCTTTGAGATTCATCTATGTTGTTGCAAATGTTAAGATTTCTTTCCTTTCAAAGACTAAGTTGTATTCCCTTCTCTCCATCTCATTCTTCCTCTCCCTCTCCTTTTCCCTTTGCCTTTCCCTCTCCTTCTCTGTCTCCCTCTCTTTCTCTCCTCTCCTTCTGTCCCTCTCTCCCAGTCTGTATATTTATCACATTCTTTTAATGAATTCATCTGTTGATGGACACTAAGTTTGATTCCATTAATGTTGGATCTGTTGGATATATATCTAAAAATGAGATGACAGGATGTTAATAAGCTTTTCTTTACTATAACAAATGTCTGAAGATAATCAGTTAATAAAGAGAAAAATTCTATTACTGCTCGTGATTTCGGAGGTTTCAGTTCAAGATTAGTTAGCTGTTTTACTTTGGGTCTGTGGTGAGCCAGCATGTCATGGCGGTGATTGCATGAATGGAGGAGCAAAACCATTCATTTCATGGCTGAAAGTGAAAGAACTGAAAGGGACTGGAAAAATAATGAGTCTCATAATCTACTTCAAGAGCACGCTCCTCTATAATTGGAAGACCTTTAATCCATTCACCTATGAAAATTCCCACCTATGAGTGCATGAGGCTTTGGTGGCACATCTAGATAGAAGCCATGAATCCTGGTGTCAGTTCTTCCCTTTAACTGAAACTGCTCTTGTCTCTTGCTAGTTACTCCACACCTTTTGGGTCTTGTTTTTCCTTTAGGTCATAGAGAGCCCTGTCAGTAATTTTCCCCTTTTCTAAATTCTCTCCCAATTTAACTCCTATGTTGTATTAATTGGGCTTCTCTAAAGG
>RJWM01020870.1:0-36372 GCA_004363535.1 Dasyprocta punctata
TTGGGTTAACAGTGCTGCTTTAATTTCTTTCATAGCTTCGTGGAGTTGTCTCCCCACTTCTGTTGTCAACTCCTCTGAGAGTTTAATTTTTGGACTCCCGACCATGTCAGCATTAGCGTCCCCAGGATCGGTTCTGCTTGTATCGGAGTCCGGAGAGCGCCCTCTGCCTTTCCGTCTTGGCATTTTCCTGGGCTCGCCCGTGAGGCCGTGTTGGTCCACTGCCTCTCCCAAGCCTGTTTCTGCTCCGCAAATGTCTACTGCGGTGCACGAGAGGGTGGGGCCGCTGTCTGGTTAACCTTACAGTACAGGGCCGTCTGCCCAACCCTCCTCTATCACCCCCAGGGCACCCACGCCTTTCCGCCACAGCCTTCCAGGAACCGTGCCTAATTAGGTGCAGTTCCTGTCTCAAGATGGCTGTCCCTCGCTCTCCCTCGGGGGTGGGGGGCTGGGGGCCGCTGGGTTCACTCACTGGCCCGCTCGCGACCACCTCGCTCCACGGTCGACCGTCGGCTCTATTGTCGCGCCACACCGCCGCAATTCTCCCAGCAACTCCACGCGTATCAAGAGCACCTTCTCGGCTCGGGTCGCAGCGCTGATTGGATTCCGCTCCAGACAAAAGTGCTTCTGGTCTCCGCCTTTGTTTATTTCATTTTTTTACTCTTTCCGTGGGCTACAGTTCTCGTTTTAGATTCTTCTTGGGTCCAGAGGACCCATCTCCCTCTTTTTTCCTTTTCTCTGTTATTATATTAGTTTATATTCCAGCATTTTGATGGTATATTCAGGGAGCCTCCCTGTCACAGTGTCATCTGGGCGGCCATCTTGGAGGAAGTCCCGAGTTTGTATTTTGAAAAAAATAATAGTACTAATTTGAAAACAATACCTAGCTCACCATTTTATTCTTGAAATAGTTTCTTCACTTGGTTTCCCAGATACCATACTCTCATGGGTTCTCTTTCACTAGCTGCACTTTATTAATCTTTTACCTAAAACTTTAACTCCCTAAAATTTAAATCTTAGATTATTAATCTCTCAGACTAAAAGACTAACAAAAAACATGATTAAGTGGCCCTCCCCAAACCTAAGAAAAATCATAAATCCTGGCCCTACTACCTAATGGTCTAATCTGAAAGAACTGGACTTTAAAGTAAAGAGGCTGATAAAAAGTCCAAACTTACATGGCATGAAGCAGACAGAAAATTATACAAGTAGCCACCATTTTTTTAGAGCTTAGTCTAAGGCTAGGTGCAATTTTCATGGCTCGGCAACTGAGATTGGTGCTATGGACCAAGAAATGTAGTTTGAAGTTAAAGGCTAGCCAAGAAAATTAACTGCTAAAATCACCATTTACTGAAGGAAAATAATGAAATCCAATTTGTACAACTTAATCTTCATAATGTCAGAAGATAATGCAAATTTCCCTAACATATGAAGAACAAAAGATATTTTCCGTATCTTTTCTCTATAGGCAAAAATGGCTATTTTAACTTTCAAAGTACTATCTGACAGATTACTTAGTAACTGGAAATAGGACAAGGTAACTTTATGATGGAGAAATCTAACAGACTATGTTTAAACCACATGACTGAAGTTGGCAGTGCCAATAAAAGAACAAACATGGAAAGGATACAATGCATTTTTATTTTTAGATTGTAATATTCTAATTTTTCTATTGTTCCAAAGTATTTTCCAAAAATTTGGAGGTAAAAGTGTAAATATCTATACACTTAATAAGTGTCCTTTTTGTAAATAAGCTAATGCCCTTAGGAGGAAAATCCTTATTTGCACAATGATCTTATTATCATGTCCCTTGAAGGATGCTTACAATTAACCCAGAATCATGTAAGCTATACAATATTGGGGAAGAGAACAAAGACATTCCAAAATTTAAATACCTCCTGCTATGAGCTAATAACCAAACTTACTTTGGAAACTCTAGGCCAGAAAGTAAGTGTCTGATGTGGAAAATCAGAGTCTCAAATGTCCCTTTGCTTTATCTGTGCCTTCTGCTTGCTTATATATCTTAAATCTATTAGCCTACCTAGATTCTAGATGAAATCTCTAACATGCAATCTTGATTTGATAATATGATTTGTACTGGTTCACAAATAAAAGATGAAACTGTCAAAGAACTATAGCACAAGATTAATACTACTTTTAGTATGATTATTTTAGTAGTATAAGTGAACTAAATGTTAATTTGATATACATATAAACATAGGATATAATAATGCATCTTTTATCCTATGAAAAATTTCTTTTTAAATACTCATAAGAAAAACTTCAATATTTTTAAAAAGCACACATAACTGAAATACCAGAAAATTCTAAACAATATAACTACATAAGACAATAAACCTTTAACCTAATGTGGGTATGAAACCTAGAACAGCTCTGAAAAATGTCCTTTGAAATAGAATTCTGTCTACTTTACGGTGTTGTGGTTAGGTTCAAATGATACAATGGTTTTTACACTATTTTGATGTATTATTTTACTTGAATTTACATAAAATCTCTACAGCTCATAATCAATACACTAATACACTAACAACAACTCCTTTGAAACAAACTGAAGGACTGTAAGATGGGGTGACCTGAATAGCTGATGTATATGCTAAAAGAACAGTTTCAATAATCAACTTGCACCCATAAAAGTAAAGGAAAAATAAAAATGAAAGTTTTAAAATGTGCAAGCTAGGAAGAACAACATATCACAGAAGAATACGTAAGCTCTCATCAGAATACTCAGGGAGAAGCAGAGGGAGCAGTACGATGGGGATGGGGGACACAGACACACACAACCGTGTTCACCCAGCTGGGGAAATGAAAGGATTTGGGACACAGTGCAGATCTTGGGTCTTGTTTTTTTTTTTTTTTTTTTTTTTTTCCCTACAGGGTATCATGCTATAAAACTACCTCATCGAATCTTGGGAGAGTGGTTCAAGGAATTTTTTAGTAAGTCTGCATCCTACCAAAGGAAAGAAATGTTGTAAAGTAACACTATAAGCTTTATAATCGGTTCTGGAGTCCACTACTTAACAATTATTTGACCTCGGGGAAGTCTCTTCATTTTTCTAAGCTTCAGTTTCTTATTCTGTAAGACAGGGATAATAATGTTATCTACTTCATAAGACAGTGAATACTAAATGCTCGATAAATAGCAGTTATTAGCTTTATTGTTGAAGATGGGAATTTCTGAACATTTTGAGTAATGTCAATGTATACTTTAAAGTTAAAAGTATAAATTCCATTGGGAAAAGCATCAAAGAGTTGGGATTCAAATATTATACCCTATAAAGTTAGAACCTATGATTTTATAGTATCATAAAAGTCAGGCCATTCCCCCCCAGCAGTAAAAAAAATTGTTTTCTAAAAATACCCCATAAGGATGTCATGTTGAAACAAAATACCCTATTATCATAGAAAGCAAGTATAAGACAGTATATCATAAATAAGACTATAAAAGTCTAGTGGTATATGAGCTAAGAAAAAACTCCTCTAGAAAAATGAATAGAGGTTTTCCTTCAAATTTGAGACTGCAGATCTACTCTTTAGTGACTGTTTCTTTGATATTCCCTTACATATGAAAAACACTTCCTTAGAAAATTATAAATGATCTTTCAATTAAGAAAAATGCTAAATGTATTTGCTTCTTTTAGAAAAGACCAATTTCATAAAAGCACTATAAATGAAAACTGAAGGGCCGGGGATTCAGCTCATTGGCACAAGCGCTTTCCTGGCAAGAGTGAGGTCATGAGTTCGAACCCCAGTACCAAAAAATAAAAACAAACAAAAATCTGACCCTCAAGGAAAGCAAATATATAGTCTTTCTAGTACTCTTGTTCTTTTGGTCTTTATATGTTAAATTTAATCCAGTGTCTAAAAGGCATTTCAAAATAAGCTAAAGTCAGACTGAAAAATCCAAATATCTGGAACCCCTGCTATAAATTCAAGGAATATGCATACTATACATTTTATGAATTAAAGAAATATACAGGCCATGAATTTTAGTTTTCTACAAGACAACAATCTCAAATTTTTTTTTTGTTTATAGTAACAGAGAAAAACAGAATGGAAAACAAACTATGATAATTACATAGCAACTTTTACCCCTAGGTCATCTGATTTTCCTCAAATAATGAGATTTAAGAATAACAGAGCCGGGCGTGGTGGTGCACGCCTTTAATCCCAGCACTCGGGAGGCTGAGGTAGGCGGAGCGTTGTGAGTTCGAGGCCGGCCTGGGCTATAACACGAGTGCAAGGCCAGCCTGAGCTACATAGTGCGACCCTGCTTCAAAACAAAAAAAAGAATAACAGAAAACAAGACTTACAGGTAGATGAAAAAAAACTTACTTAATTAACTAAATAAAGTTAATTATTAGGAGTTACAAAATAGAACTATTCCAAAGATAATCTTTTGTTATCAACTCTTCATACATTGTATATAAGCACCTCCCTACTCATATATATATATATATATAGTGTATTTTTTCCATATAAAGGAAAATCAGCCATTATATAAAATCTCAACGTCTGTGAATAACTTAGGACTGTAAAAATTACTATACAGAAAAAATTACAGGGACAAATTTAGGTATGCCATGTAACTTGGTAAAGACTTTGGTTAACAGACAGTGAAGGGAAAAGATAAATCATAACTTCCTATCTTAGTGCTATCTTCAAAGCAAAAATCTCTGAAGATTTTTTTTTCTCACAAGAGTATCATGGGGCCGGGGATTTAGCTCAGTGGCATAAGCTGGCCTGCCTGGCAGGCACGAGGTTCGATCCCCAGTACTAAAACAAAACAAAACAAAACAAAACAAAACAGAGTATCATGACACACGAAAACAGTGTATTACTTATTAATATTTTTTGAATAACTGAATAAAAAGAGGATTATACATTTGAGAAAAGGGCTACATCAAGTGGATTCCATGAATTTTGCAGTACCATGGGGAGTGCTAATTCAAGAAATCAATACACCTTATACGTAAGACTCATGTCCAGTGCCTGTGTTCATATTAATTGGGACAAGACTATCAAACTTCACTGTCCTTTAAAAAGAAGACAGATGAAAAGTTCTGATAATCTAGCTCAATCAAAACATTGTTGAGAATTCTCTTTCTCTTTTATCTAACTCAACACATGGAAGATATACCAAATTATAACAGTCAAACATACATGCAAAATTACCCTGCAATTAAGATAACTGCTGGTACCAAATGCTGTTTTTAAGTTCTACAATGAAACCACCTCCCAGACATTTAATAGTATGTCATTTGGTAAATGAAAGTTTCCACAAAGTAAGAGCAGTGTGACTTAAAAATTATGCTAGTGAAAAGTCTGGCTGAAAAAAATGAAACTGTGGATCACTTTGGTCCAACACTAACTTCATTCGAAGTTACTGCAGCACTGAAAATGCTGGCATCAGCCCATAAAAATTTATTGAGTTGGCAATAGACAAAGCATGATGTCAGCTACCACATTCCCAAATAACATGAACATTTTAATTCTTGAACTCGACTTAGGTTGCACGCCGCAAGTTATAGTAAAGGGCCAGGAATAGAGCTCAGCAGCACAGCACTTATCTGGCAAGTGTGAGATCCTGAGTTCAATTACCAGTACCAAAAACACACATACATACATTAAGTTACAATAAAAATAAAATCCTTGGGCATGAGGCATTATTGAACATAGGTGAGTTTGATTTGGCAGTTTTGACTCAAATTAGTCTAGTACTTTAACAAATTCAGTAAAAAACAGGAAAACATGGGAAAACACAAGCTTCAACATACTACAATTTTCTAAATGTGCTACACTTTTCACCAAATGGATACATATAAACAAGATTTGTACAATCTCATAAATACTCAAATAATACCATACATAAATGTAGACTGACAAGACACACAGAAACACATATACGCATTTGCACACTGATTCTTACCTTCATGGCATGGATTTCTTCAAGTAATCGTTGTGCCCGTCTTTGATTTTTTAACAGTGCATCTTCAGTACCCCTGCAAAAAATGATATATAACCACGTAAAGCATTAATTGTAATTATATCACAATGAAAAGTTTTTACTTTAAGCCTATTGTATTCCCTCTTCTTTTCCCCACCCTAACACATACGCCGATTTCATAAACAAATCCAACTGTTTACAACTAGTAAACAAGCACCGTCTTGGTATTAGATCAGTAATTGAGTTTGCCTTCTCCTGTCCCTTATCTAGAAGGTTAATAACACTTTTTAATCAATCAATCAATCAATCATTCAGTCGTATTACATTGTATTTAATGTAACATATGCTTCATAAACTATAAGGATGCACTATAAGTTTATTAAATGAAACTTTGTTCTCTGAAATTAAAAATAAGTGTTAAATATCTGATTCAACACTTATTTTAAATAGGAGAGCTATTTCTGGAACATTTGTTAGAAAAGAAAATTAACTGGGAACAAAACGCATTTGAAGGCTTTGTAAATATTTAGGCTTAAACTACAAGAATAATAAATACTTTATTTACTGACACTGTTAATGCTGAATATATAAAACACTTTCAAAAAATTTCATGGCCCACAGTAAACTGATTAAGCACTTCAC
Organism: Dasyprocta punctata; assembly: GCA_004363535.1. Lineage (NCBI taxonomy): Eukaryota > Metazoa > Chordata > Mammalia > Rodentia > Dasyproctidae > Dasyprocta > Dasyprocta punctata. Next base: position 6,605 of record RJWM01020870.1, read on the forward strand.
TAAAGGTTTCACATTACACAGTAATTCAAGAAAAAACTGATATAAAATCTTTACAACTAACAAAAGTATTACTGTTGGTGCAAAACTATAATGTAGGAACACATTTATAAGATAGCAAACTCATAGATATTTCATGATCAGTTAGAGGTCTCTGACCAAGTTTCTGTTCTGCCGTTTCTGCTGAATTCAGTTGACTTTGATGGTGTCTAAAGCTCAACTCTGTAAGGGTCCCTCTCCAGAATATTCCTATATTATGGTAATGCCTTTAACTATGCTCACTCTGTAAGGGCCCCCTCCCTTTGTTTCCAGAGTGTTTCTATATTATGATAAACAATTTCTTTTTTTTCAAGACTAACCTGCTTGTCAACATATGATTCAACATTAAGTAATCAATTATATAATGTTTTGTCACTTGCTTGGTACCTCCCACCTCTAAATTCCACATAAACTAAACCGTTCCTAAATTCAGTGCTATTGCCTTTGAGGAATTATTCTGCAACAGTCCACTGGCGTGAAGATCCAACAGTCTGCTGGTGTAAAGATTAAATGCTGCCTTCTTATCTCCTCGGTTTGGTTTGGTTTGGTTTGGCCTGGGAATTTTCTCACAACATTACTAGACTTAAATCTGTTATTACCATCTTAACATATTCTGAAAAGACTAAATGGAGTTTTTCATCCCATGTCTTAGGCAGATAGTTCAAATCATATACATGCTGACACTACACATTCTGTATCACTCAGATCATTTCTATGTATAAAACAAAGTACTGAACAAGATATTTAATTATTCCTTTACATTCCACCCTCAAATTTTGAGCATTTTAAGTAAAAACATTTTTAGACATTTTATTAGTCACAGGATCATTACTTTAAGCAACTGACTTTTTTGACTTCAGCCTGCCAACACTCCTGACAAGTTTTCTGATGATCAAAACTCGTATTCTCTTCACCTCTTTTCTCATCTTCACGACCTTTGGGGAAAAAAGTCAAAATTAAAGACACAACTCGGAAACAAGTAAAATTAACTTTGAGTTTTAGTATTATATACTCGGTCTACTACTTTAACCACATTCCTAGTTTGAGGAAATCAAAGTTCTTCCATAAACAGTGAAGGAATAAATCAATACTCTAAAAATGATTATGAAGGGGCTGGGGATATAGCTCAGCAGCACAAGTACTTACCTGACAAGAGTGAGGTTGTGAGTTTGATCCCCAGTACCAAAAAAAAAAAAAAACATTATGAACTTACCTGACCCTTAAATTTTTCTTTTAATCTGATTATGTTTAACACCTCCCCTTAGATTCAATGAAAGTCAAGTATCTGGTTTTAGTTAACACTGCATCTTTAAACCTAAAATGCAATGATGTACAATATGCGCTCAGTGAATATTTGTTCAATAAATTACCTGAAACAGCAATACTTATTTTTCAATTCACTGCTTCAAATCAAATGCATACTAGATTAAAAGAACATGAATAATCAAGGTTTTCTTCCTGTCAGATACATTAACATCTTTGGAATTTGTTTCAAAGTTAAATATATTTAGGAAAAATATTCATATACTGTTTAAGTGAAAAGTGTTTTAGACAAGGTTTAATTGTCGAAAAGAATTCATTAGATGGGCTTATAGTACTTCTATAAGTTAATTCATTCATAGTATAAACAAGTGATAAATTATGTTAAAATACGGTAATTAATGTTTCTAATTGCTGAACTTCACAGATACATTAGATTACAATACACCATTTATGAACTACTAATAAACTGCACTGGGCAGAGTTGGTCCTTGGTTACATTCTAAACATGAAAAAGTCTCCAATTCTAAAATTTCAATTTTAGAAGTACTATGTTTGTTATTACTGAATAAGAAAATTCTAAAAGCAAAATTTTTATGCCTCAAAGTTTTTTTCCATAAACTTAGTTTTATACAATACCCAAAAAATGCATTTCTAGTTTAACTTTCTCAGTATTTATGTAGAGGCAACAGAAAAATTTGAAAAGTTTAGTGTGTAAAGAAGTCTATTCATTTCACATAGAAATGGAATTAAACATTTTTTTCTCATGACTGCTGCCTTTAAACACAGTTTTATTTTTGCAAATCTGATGACTAGCAACTTTTTAGTTAGAGTTTTAAATGTGACTCATCAACAGACAAGCCCCAAACACCCAGCACTACCAGAGAGCCAAGGCAGTGCTTAAAAGCAACACACTGTGACAAATTCTCCAAACAAAAAAAGCAGAACTATCACTGCTGAGACTATGGAAACAGTATGATACTGTCTGGGAAGGAAAGAGGAATAAAATGAGAAAGGAGACAACACACACTGATGGAAATAAAATATATCCACAGAGAAGGAACTAAATGAAAGAGAAGTGTAAGGAAAGAGTTTGAAGACAGAAATTGGGTGAAAAATCTTTATGTAATCACAACTAAGACTGATAAACTTAGTTGAGGGATTCCAAATAGGAAGGAATGTATTTTAGGAGATCAAAAGAGAAAGACTCAAAACTTGTACCATTGACTGTACAGGTGCTGAGAGAAGATGTCAACAGTCCACCCACAGAGAAAACCAGGTGAATCCTGAACACAGTCAGGGCAACCTGGATCACTTTTAGAGCAAACACTACATGAGTGTGATTACAAATAAAGAAGCTAATTCACCTGCTGGAAAACCATCACAGGAGTAGATTTAAAAAAGTCAACTCAGACGCAGGAAGGGAACTACAAAGAAGCAAAAGCTGGCAGTATCCAGCTCAGGCAAATTCCAAAAAAAGAAAGAAAAAAAAAAAAAGAAAAAAAAGAAAAGAAAGAAAGAGTTCTCTAGCTCTAAGACTTCAAAATCTAATCTGTCCTAGAATAACTAAATTCTGTGGAAACAATGTGTCATAGCCCAACAGTGAATCACACACTAAACCCACTTTCAGACCAGCTGATGATGATCAGTAGACAGGAAGAGAATGTGTTTTACAATGTGAATATAAGTTTATGTTAATGGAAATCAGCTTTTGAAAGGATGAGCTATATTTCTGGGCATACAATAATAGCAAGTTTCTGATACACAAAGCTGACAACTAACTTTAAACCACACACAAAATTTAGACTTTTGAAAAAAAAATTAAGACTTTTGAAATCACTTTTGGCTAGTTACCTGCTAGCCAGTCAACTAACAAGCTGTTGCTGATACAGGTTTTTTATTTATTTATTTATTTATTTTTATCTTTTTAAGACAGGGTTTCATGATGCAGTTCAGGCTGGCCTTGAACTCACTTTGAAGCCCAGGGTAGCCTCAACCTCATGGCAATCCTCTGCCTCAGCCCCTTGAATGCCAGGATTACAGGTATGCACCACCATGCCCAGCTACTGATACAGTGATTTTGATATATATCTGATTAACCTGTAACAAAAATTTGATTAACCTGTAGCAAAAACTCATGGCCCCCATCAGGAAAATCTGCATATGCATGTGTCTCTCAGAATACATTGGACATCCTGATCATTCATTCACCTATAACAGTGATGGGAAACTTTCAGAGCTTTCAATATTATAAACAACCTGCTGCCACACGCGTGCCTTAGGTTCACCACAACTGACCTGTATGATGGACAAACACAACAAAAAAATAGGACAATATGTTCTGAACCTGAAGCCGTGAGGAAACAAGCACTCTCAGAGTGTTCTGGTGGAAATGTCAATTGTATACTCTTTCGGGAGGAAAACTTGGCAACACTTAACAAGAGCCTTACTTCTAGGAATCTATTTAGAAGACATATATCCAACAACAGACAATTACGTAAATGATTTCTTATTGCATACAAAGCATATAGTCTAAAGCATATATAATACATACAAAAATATAGTATTTCAAAAAACGCAGAATGTAGAATTTTAAGTAAGTCCAGAAAACCTGCAAGTATTACCATGGATAAATCCTAAAAATATTTGGTGAAAAAAGTTAACAATGATATGTGTATTACATTAAACAGCATAACATCACACCCAAAACTTAAAAATATATAAAACAGCACTGTGTACTAGGTGTAGATACATATATGTTACAAAATTATGAAACCTAAAGACAAAAAAACACACCAGCTGACCATGGTGGCACATGCCTGTGACCCAACACTTGGGAGGCTGAGGCAGGAGGATTGCCTGAAGTTCCAGGCCAGCCTGAGCTACATAGTGAGTTCGTGGCCACTCTAAACTACACAATGAGACCCTTTCTCAAAGTCAGAGGGGAGAGCGAGAGAGAAAAACACCAGAAAAATAATTCACCTGAGATGAAAAGGAAGGTGAGTGGAATAAAACATTACATGACAAAACATTTGGTAAATGCTAAACATAGGAAGTAGAGTACAAGTGAAATGTTATATTAGGTTTCACATGTCTAAAGTATTATGGCTTTACAAAAAGAATCCTGATTTAGTCATTTATATAACTTATGGTTGAATTACAGATCTTACCTCTCCTCAGCAACAATTCAAGAGAACCAGAATGCTCAGTAATTACCTAACTTAACTATTACTGGACATATGCTGCCATCTGGCAAACTTACAGAACAGTTACCAACCAAAGACGAACTGGTTTTTCTTGTGGATGGAACAAACCCTAGTTTACTATTTCAGAATAAATTATCAAAAAATACTATGCATCCAATTATGAATGAATTTTGTAACTTCCTAAACACATACAAACATGGTTCTTGACATCTTTACCTTTTTACAATTCAGAGAGGAAAACCATTTTGTTCTCTGGTGTTTTTGTTTCTGCCTTTATTGCAGGACTCCCTTATTCAAGCAATGTATGTTCTAGGACAAGCAATGGGTGCCTCGAACTGTAGATGGCACCATCCCTGTATGTACCGTGTTTTTTGCTCCACACATCTGCCTATGATAAATTTGTATTTACAGTGATTAAGAAATTAGACACAGAAAGAGATTAACAAAATCAACTGATAATAAAACAGATTACAGTAACGTAACAGAATAAAAGTTTCCACTTACATTATAATTAAATAGGGGTTACTTGAACACAAGCAAACACAAAGGGCTACATGACTAGTGGGTGATAGAATGCAAGATGTATACATCCCAGCCTATGCGATAATTCCCAACTGGGCTGCATATCGCTATGCTCAGAATGGTGAGCTACTTAGAACTTCATGAATTGTTTATTTCTGGAATTTTCCACTTAATATTTTCAGGATTACACTTGACCTCAGTTATCTGAAATGACAGAAACCAGAACCAAGGATAAGGGAGGACTAACATATTATAAGAAATGACAGGTAATTTTCTAATGGGCTTATTGGTAATTTTCTATCAAAGAATAATATGCTAGTTTCCTGCAAAGACTCACGGCCCTTCTATGGAATCAAAGTACTCTATAAAATCACTGTACCCAGTAATTCAAATGTTACACATCACTGCTGCCAGAGAAACACAACTACAATAAACCCAGGTGTTTTTCAAATTCTTGCCTCACTAAACATTACAGCAGTGTTGCATTCAACTGCACATCCTTTGTTTTGTAGCTTTAATGAAAAAGGAGAAAACACTTCAAAATTCAGGAGATTCTCCTGTCATCTGAACACTAGTGACAAAAGTTGTGTTAAGTGTGTTTCTATTTTCCCAGACAAGTACTATTACCTGCAGACAACGACTATGCTAGCAGTTTGGGAAGTTATTATAACAGCTAAAATTTTTTACTTGAAATTTGCATAAAATTCTGAGGAAGATAAAGCATTCAATAATTGTAAGATGGAATAAAAAGTGATGGTTTGCTTTTAAAAACACTAAAGAAAAAATTTTACTGTACAAGAATAAATTATTTTAACCACCCAGAATTTGGAAGTATTTTGTAAATTAGTCTTTATCCTTGAAAATTTTGTTTATAAAAATAGAATTATTTAGAAGATATGGGATGGTCTTTCCTAATTAAGAATAGAAGACATAGGAAAAACATTCTGGGAAATTTAACATAAAATTAGACTACTAAATAACTTTTTTAAAATTTATTTTTATTTTAAAGCATATGTAACAGAATAAAACCAATCAAAACAAACCACTGTAAGAAATATAGGACTTCAAGACATTATGAAATCAACAGTAGTTACCATAATGCCTTTTGAGGTTATCAAAATAGTTGCAGATAACTTCGGACATAGTATAAACCAAACAGAACAGAATAAAATAGAAACAAAAAAACCCAAAGCAATGAATGTGATAAAGGACTTCAAAACAAGCCAATAGTAAATCCAAAATTGCCACCATACTATATCTTGCCATCCTTGAAATAGCTTCTCCTGCCATGGGATTTAACATAACCAAACAAAACAAAAGAGAATAAAACCCAACCCAACAAAACAATGGAAACGACCTAGGACCTCAAAACAAGACCATAGGGAATCAACAATGGTTGCAACCCTCAGAAGGAGATTCCCCCCTGTTGTAGTCAGGGGTTACAGGGAGAACTACTGCATAAAGGACACAGAATCTGTAATATTGTTTTATAATAGTCACCCAGAGTTAAAAACACAAAAGTGCAGGAAAATCTGTCCACAACAACCAGGATATTTAGCCGAGGGCCTGAATCCCACAGTAATGTCTTGCAAGAGTCCAGCTAGGACCCAAATGCATGACAATGCCTCCCACAAATCCAACTGGAAATCTAAGAGCCCACAATAAAGACTCAGGCCAGTCTATTTATGGTTCTGTGCTGGGAAGGCCAAAGGTCAGCGGTGGAACTAGGAAGTCTATGACAGCGGGGTGAAGGAGCTGTGCAGTGGGGTTGAAGGACATGATGAGCAAAATTTAAAGCCAATAGAAGGGACTGCCCTTGTTTAATCTTTATCGAAACAGCTCAGTGGGTTCCAAAACAGCAGTGATGTGATTAGATGTTTTGAAAAGAGTACTGTACTCCAGTAGCAATATGCAATGTTGAGAAGAGTCACTTTAAGTAGCTGGGAGAGACTAGTGCAAGAGCTCTGGTTGGCAATATAATCTGAACTGGTTGGCAATACAATTTAATTTATAACAGTGGCAAAAAGTGAACTGAAACGTCTTTTAGGATATATTTCCTTTTTGAATAAGTAGTTGACACTTATCTTTTGCCCTTTTTTTTGACATTTTCTCTCAATTTCCAGCAGTTATTTTATAGTAATAACATATACTAGCATTCATCTGTCATACCTGTTTTATTTTCTACTTAACTGACTTTTTTCTTTTTTTGGTATTTTTTCAATTTGTATATAAATTTACACATGACTATTTTTTTCTTTGTAGTTTTTCTCATTAATTTTAAATATCATCTTCTCCATCCTTTTGTCCTTTTTATCTCTTGCATATAAAGATATAATAGATTTTAGTGCGTGATGTATATACTTCCTGGTTTGATAAATTCAGTCATTCATTTGGCAAACATTTATAGAGCATGTATGTTGTAGGAATAGGTGTATAAATAAAGGAAAAACAAAAGCATGTATTCCAAGAATAGAAAGGACCTGACTGTACAAGGAATACACACCAGAATAAGGTGACTTAGCTAAAGTTTCCTATAAATGTCAAACTTTAGCTGTTGTGAAGATTCCTGGATGTTAGGTAAGTGGAAAAAAGTTGTATGTATGTGATTTCCTGTCAGCACTGCGATCAAAGAAAAAATTAGACAATTAGACATGATGCTAACAAGTGTTTCCTGTGAATTCTCAAGGACATCTTTCTGATTTATGAGCCTGTATATATCATAGATAACCTAATGGAAAATAGCCTGTTGATTTTTTTCTGGCACAATGTATGGTTAAAAATAATTGTGTTAGGGGAAAGGAAAAAAGGAAGGGAAAAGGAAAAAGACATAAATTTGTATATATTATATACATAAGATAGCTGACTATAAGCCGGGCGTGGTGGCACACGCCTTTAATCCCAGCACTCGGGAGGCTGAGGTAGGAGGAGCGTTGTGAGTTCGAGGCCAGCTTGGGCTACAACACGAGCACAAGGCCAGTCTGAGCTACACAGTGCGACCCTGCCTCAAAAAACTAGGGCTGGGAGTTTGGCTCAGCAGCTTAAACGCCTGCCTGGCAGGAGCAAGGTTGTGAGTTCAAACCCCAGTGCCACAAAACAAAACAAAACAAAACAAAAAAAAGATAGCTGACTATACTACTAATTCTATTAGTTATTGGAAAAGAACAGTTAATATTCACAATTAGATGAATTTTGCATGTCTGTATCTGGTAATCTAAAGCAACTCTTTTGAAGATAACGATATGAAATACAATAACCATTGTTAAATTCCTATCATCTTGTTTTGAAAGCCTATACTGTTATTGTTTTGGGTTTGTTGTTGTTGCTGTTTGTCTCTTTTGCTTTTTTCTTTTGTCTTTTCTCTTAAATTAAAAAAAAACAATGTTTAGAAATAAATTCTAAAATTTTCAGTTCTCCTGTTCAATATATTCTGTATTCCTATGACTCCTCAAATCCAGTCGCAACATGGCAGTAAGGCATCACTATATTTGTTTTATTTTCTACTTCATTCTGTAAGTTCTCATCAATGAAGACATTTCTATGCTATACCATCCAAAGGGTTTCCTACCACCACCTCTTCCTTGCTTATACTACTCCCTCTACTTGGAATACTTTCCTATTTTTATTGAGTCCCTGCCTGCAATTCCTGTAAAAGATTCTCAAAGATCAAGGACAAACATCACTCATCTGACTTTGTCTTCTTTGGAAACTTTTCTGCACTGATAGCTATGGGGAGGGGAGGCACGCTTCCTAAGTTATTTTGTATCACAGGAGGGCACAGCTTAACCTTCCTTCCTGACAACAGAGTTACTAAAAAAGGTATACTTTACCCAACTGTGTACTCTGAACAGTGACTTGCACATAACAGATATATTCACAGATTAAAGGTAAAGAAAAAAAGGCATTCTTTTGCTGTATGTAGCAGTGATCCTTACTTTCTGAGCTTACTTGAAGACTTCAAAGAACCTACTGCCTCACTGACAAGAAGCACACGGTAGCCTAACGATAGGCTAATGATATTTACCTAGTACACGTGGTGGTGAGGGCAAATCTTGTATAAAACTGGACTTAAAAACGATTTAGAGAAGGAGAACTAGGGATAGCAAATATAAAGAGTTCTCTGTTGAAGTTTTGTTACAAAAGGAAGCAGACAAATCGGGCGGTAAGTGAAAAAAGAGACAAGGTATTAACCGTTGCACAAAGACTCATTCAGTATCAACGATTCTTAGGACATGTTACAATTCTTAATCCCTTTAATTGTAACAACAAATAAAAAGCAGGTAACTTGTAGAAAGAGTTTATTAAGAGTCAGGCACTGTATACTTAGCTAATTTCTCACCACCTCAAGAGGATGGTGGATTCTGAGCTTCATGTGAGAGGACACCGACACAGACATAAACCTGTATTTCCAAAGCCTCACAGACAAACGTGTGGGACCCTAAAAGTCAGAGACAGATCTCCTACTTGAGTTACCGAGAAACCGCGAAAAGGAGCGCAAGGTAGCCAAAGCGAGAGGCGGGAAGAAGGCATTGACCCACCAAGAGGATTCTCCAGTCCGTTCCTGGTCCTCTACCCTCAACCCGCCCCGAGCACCGATCACATGCTCGTCGGAAAGGGGCTGGTTTTAAGAATCCCCAAGACAAGCCACAGAGATTCCGCGACCCGGCGCTCACCTCGTTGTTGAGATTGAGAGTAACGGGCTGCGCCATAGTAGATCACGGAAGCGGAACCGCAGCTACCAGCACATGAATGACTTCTACCGCGGCAGCATCGCCACGCCCCTCGACGGCGGCTTCTTCTAGCCAAAACTCATCTGCCTTCTCTGAGCGCCGTTGCCGAAATAAAAAAGTATGCTGATACGTGGAAGGGCAGACCGGAAACAACGAGAAAGCAACTTCCGCCGCAGTGTGCGGCGCTCTGGAACGGTGAGTTACTGTGGAAACTAGGCGTGAGTGCGTAATCTAGCTGACGTCTGTTTAGGCTGTTTATAGTGTTGATTTTATTGTAGTTCTTGTAGACTGGGCCTGATGTCATAAGAGCCCGCCCACCTTTTTTTCCTCCGAAAGAAGGTAAACATTTCCCTGAAAGGGTCAGTTTCTGCTGATTTTTTATTTAGTGTTTGTAAAGATTTCTGCACTTTGAATAAGCTCATGTTATTAAATTCTCACGGGTTTTGTTCCTGTAGGGCTGAAACGTAGTTTTTTTTTCCTCCACGTGGTAAAAAGGGTTAAAGTTCGAAAATTTAACACTGAATGCAAACCCGAGACGTGCTCTTGCCTGTGAGGATGGCTGTGGACTGCTTTCCTACTGGCCGAATCCGCACTCAGTGAAAACATTCCGGCACTGTGGTCTGTTTGGCACCACCGGAAAGTTAGACCGCGTCGAGGTTCATTGCCTCTTGACTCGCGACCCTTCCCAGTCAAAACAATTTGTTTGGTACTTGTCCTCCCGGAACCAGTTAACTGTAAATATTGGTCTTGGGTAGGCCAAGCATTTGTAATATCAACCCAAAAGCGGAATCTGCGTGCGTGTGTGTAGGAAGGATATGCTTGCGCACACACATTTGCTAGTTTCTGTGTAGTGTATCTTTTTTTCCTCTGAAAAGAATCAGCACCTGGGGCACAGATGTAAAGAATTTGTACCGTGGGTCCTTGTGTAATTTTTTTTTTTTAGTCTTGTATTAACTTGTATCAAAATGTTAGTATATTGGCATAGTTTTGGTAGCAATCGTGAATGGAATGTGTTCTTTTTATTTTTTCTGATTGTCAATATAGTCACAAACTGACTTTTGAGATACGTATTATCCAATCTCTTTTCCAAGTATTTTTTTAGAGGAAAGATTTTTCTAAGTATGCGGGCATATTTCCAGAAAAATGATTACTTCTCTTTTTCTGGCTTTATAACATTTTGTTCTATTTTATTCTTATTTTCGATAGAACTTCCAAAACAGTGTTGAGCAATATTATTGTTCATGCCTAGCTTGTTCTTTAGTATGAATACATTTAATATTTCACCATTTGAAATACATAGTATTGTTACAAGGAATAGTCAAATTTATGTAGTTATTTTTTCCTAGAGGGTTTTTTGAGGAAGCTAGAAATGGATGCTCAGATTTCTCCTTTACTGTTTAAATTTTTTGATCATATTATTTTTCTCTTGAGGGTATTTTCCTGCTTATATTCTATTTCTGTTGTAGCTATTAGAAAATTATAGACCTTTGGCCAATAAGATGGTTGTGTTACACCTTTTTCTTGAATGAATGAGTGACAGAGAAGCTATTGAGAATCCTGACATTTTTCTTAAGCACGTCCTTTATAGTCCTCAGTACTTGAACTGTATTAGTAATTTTGAGGCAGAAACTTTAAAACTCGAAGGCTGACATTATGCTAAGGACGGGATCTGCAGGCCTAGCCTATCTCACAGACTGTCAGATTCCCACATACCATGCCAACAGCAACTTGTAAGTATAACCCACCTGCACTACCCAGCCCATAAACATATCCTGTTGTAATAGCTTGTTTTAAGGACTTATAACCTGGGGACATGTCGACTCAGTCCAAGACATGATTGGTTTTACCCGCTTGCCCAAGCCCCTGATTTTCCTACTATATAATAAAAAAACCTCATTCCACCCAACTAAACATGCCCAAAATGAATCTACCTAACAACGTATTACAAACATATATAACCAATTATGAAATAACCCACTATCAGTTTTTTGGACTTCCTGCTTGCAATGTATGTAAGTTTCTGTTTAACCCCAAGTTAGAGCTGGTGATTTGGAACTGGATTGCTACCAGTGCGCTGGCATAATAAAGCCGTTGCCTTCCAAGTGACTCAGTGCTCCAAGTACTTTCATATGGTTCAGTCCCATTTCTGAAAATTTTCAACTTACAACAGTTTGATCCACAATCAAGAATAATGCAATGAATTTTTCTGACTACTTTTCTTATATTTCACTACATCCTTAAGAAGTAACAAAATTGAATTAGCAACAGGCATAATGCATAATTGCTTTCTTTTTAAAAAATACATATTTCAGTAAACACATGTATTTTCTATTATAGTTCAATGGAGGCTTCATAGCTTAATATGTCAAGGACAACCTTGGTTATAGTCTCTTAATACAGAATTACTTCTCAATGTGTTGTACCTTTGAAATTAGTTAAATAAAACTATATTTTAGATAGATACCACAAAGAAATAAAATGTTCACATCAAATTTTAAGTTACATGAATCAGATATTTATTAAATTGGGTGCAGCATGACTTGGCTTTTAAACAACTGTTGATTTTCCATGGTTGCCAATAGTATGTTATATTGATATCATTGTAGTAATAAAATTAGAACTATGCAATGTACTATGCTTTGAACAATGTACTTCAATAATCCTTCCCTCCTGGTTAAAGAATCAGTCATTGTACTTACTGAAGAGGTATAAAGAATGAGAAATTTGATGCTGTGACAGAATTACTCTGTTATACTACACATGAAGCATGTGTTTTAAATGTGAGCATTATGTAATAGAATAACACCTTTTAAAACAGCAATGATTATAAAAACCTCTTTCATAATCAGATTGCAAAGCACATGTGGTATTGCTATCTTGACTCTTCAAATTGTTACTAAATGCATTTAAAACATAAAATGAATACAGATAGTCTGTGAATTGAGACTGAATGTCCAGATGGCTTCCTTTGGTAGGCTTCCTAATTTTATCATTGTATTTTTAATTAAACATTTTCAGTAAGCATATAACTGTTACCATTAAAACCACATATTAATTAAACTAGTGTTTAAAGAACCCATGTAACTGGTGGTTTTCAGTTTAATTCAGTTTAATTTTAAGTTAACTATTACTTTATTTCTACTTATTTCTATCAAAATAAAAGAACATCCATCACTAGAATCCTGTATGAATTGTGAAATGTATGAGACTATTTTATGAGAGAAAAGAATCAAGTTTAAACTAGTAAATTAATGCAGAGCAGTCAGAGGGTTTTGGCAAATAAACATTTAGTCTATATTTAGAAGATATCCTTAATTTTATTATCACTGATATCAGATATTTACTATTATACCTTTAATAAGATTAATTTTTGAGTTTCAAATAATTATTTTTTGCTTGATCACAATTGTTCTTTACAAGAGAAGAAATTCCCTTTAGACTATTTGGAGAAAAATTACAATGAGATTATCCATATTATCCATTTAAAAGGTTGTTTTAACTATTGTATGAACTATACTTTCCATTATAATTCTTCCCCTATGATAGTATGAACTATTTCTTTAGTCAGCATTTATATTTTTACATGTATATCTTCTCTCACCTGCATTATTAATAATAAGTACAATCCTGTCTTCTTTGCTGTCTAAAGAGAGTGGGGGTATTTCCATTGGAATCTTTTACATGTAAAGTCAACATTTAAAACTATGAGGGGAAGGAGAAATAAAAGAACCAAGTTGTGATATATATATATACAAATTCCCTACAATAATTATACTTATTGTGCATTGCAAACATATAGAAAAGGAATGAAAGTGAAATACTTTCCTAGACAAATAACGTTTTTTGTCTTATGTAGGGTTAACAATGATATTAGCAGAGGGCCATAACTCTTTGTAGGTACTTAATACTCTAATATCCTAATAATTTTTGGAGAAATTCAGTAATATGTAATAAAGTGTGACACGTTGTACCTTTTATATCAGCAATTTTATTTCAAAAACAATTTTGTTACAAGGTACATTTTATAAATACAGATGTATTCATGGTAATTTATTGTACTCTATTTTTTTGTAAAAAAATCTAAACAAGAAAATTATTGCCCAATAAGGATGAATTAAAACCTATGTGTTATTATCTTTTTATTAAAAGGAATCTAAAATTATTAAGCATTTATAGATGCCTAACCATAAAATGTACATTCATCATGAAAACTTCTAGTAGTCATCTCTCAGAAAGGATGGGTTAAGTAAATTAAAATTAATAACATCACTGAAATTTAGACCTTCAGTAGTAGATTCTAAAAGGATTGTGTGAATATTCTATTCTCCAAGTATAGACTACATATTTCTTTGAAACACACAGAAATATTGTTTTAAGTTTTTGTATTTGTACCTTGGACTAAGTCTTACAAATAGCAAAAATTGTTTCCTAGAGGGAAACACATTTCTTGATCACAATGTAATGTATGTCAAAAATCTAAAAATAGGTTGGGTATACAGCTTAGTGGCACAGTCTTGCCTGGCAGGCGCAAGGTCCTGAGTCTGATTCCTGGTACCAAAAGCAAAAAAAGAACAAACACAACAATACAACCCCCAAAAAGAATACAACTAGAAAAAATATATCATTAAATAACTGTGTTCAAAAAGAAATACAAGTGCTAATTATAAACTTCATAATTTGAATAGTAATACATTATTCACCAAAAACTTATAGTTGTAGCCGGAGCACTATACTCAAAAGTTTGACTTGAATACATTATGAAGAAATACTGAAAACAAATGAAATAAATTGTAATTCAGCTTAATAAAAATAAAAGCAAATAAAATATATTTTTACTCAAATTAGAAGAAAATTATTATGCAAAAAGCAAAAGTATTAAAAAATAAAAATAAAGATCCCAGAGGATCTAACCAGTGAATCTAATATTATTTTTTGAAAATAATGTTAAAATATTTGATAAATATTAAGAACAAATGAGGAATCACAAATAGCTTCTCCAGGCAGTGTAAATATAGATAATTTAACCACTTCATATAGTATATATGACAAGGTCATTAAAAGCTTTATGATAATACATTATAAAATCTAGAGGAAATTATAAATTTCTAAGGTCATATAAATGACTAAAATTATCCTAGGATTAAAATGAGTAGATTAATGAGCACATGGTATACTGTGTTACGGAGTTCAAGATGAAAAGTTACAAAACTGTGAGCATACAAATTAATCACTCCTTTACTTTAACAATAGCTATTAAAAATGTTTGAAGGCAGGGCTGGGTGTTTTTCAGTAGGAAACATTTGCCTCCCACATGTTATGCCCTAGGTTTAAACACCAACACTGGGAAAAAAAAAGTCAAATAGAAGTGGAGGTATTACTTCAACAGTGTGATGCCATATGATATTTTGCTTTTTTCTTACAGATGCTAAGGTTCTTTTTGTTGAATGTCTAGGATTTGCTTCTTTTCTTATGATAGTTATTTGGTGTTCTGTAAACCTTGCTTACCTATACATTGAGTTCTTTTCTCATATTTTGAAAATTTTTCTACTATGATTTCTGTAAACAGTTTTTATTCTGCATGTAATCTCTTGTATTTGGCAGCTCCAGCTATTCTTAGATTTATCTCCTTAGCATCATCTAGTGACTGTTGGATGCACTTATCTTTCTGTTTTTAAGAGTTCTCAATAAGATGTCAGGAATGTGCATTTTGTCCTCAATTTCTGAAACCCTGCCTTCACATTGATAATTTCTGCTGCTTATGAGTTCTTTATTTCTGGGATTTCTGTTTGACATTATTTTGTGGATTCTACATCTTTGTAAATTTGTTGCTCATGTTTTGAACCATTTTGATCAGCTTTTCCAGCCCTAGTCTTTTTGAGACAGGGTTGTACTATGTAGTTCCGGCCGGCCTTGGGCTCACGTTGTAGCCCAAGCTGGCCTCAAACTCACAACGCTCCTCCTACCTCAGCCTCCCGAGTGCTGGGATTAAAGGCGTGTGCCACCATGCCCGGCAATATTGGAGCTTTGATTTACTTTTTTTCCTTTAAATATGGTTTATTCTGACAAACTTCCTTTTGAAAATGTAATTCATATGTGCTGCAACCTCATAAGTTTAAATTCAAAATGAAATATGAAGGCAGTAGTCAAAGAGATCACATCAGATTACTTTGCCAATATACAGTTCATTTCTCTTCTGTGATATGGTAGGAAAAAACAGATCCTAAATATATCGAATTTTTTGTCTCATATCCACTTTGGTCACTTTGTATGTTAGTTACATTATTTTGTGTGTTGTGTTCTCTTTGAACTCGCCGTGTTTCTTCATTAATCATTTTAAACACTTGGCTATCTGGTATTTACTTTCCTCGGAGTTTGTTGGAGTTATATTTATACCTGGGCTAAAGGGCTGGTGCTGAAGGTAGTTAAGAGAGCATTTGTGTAAGCAATTATTTAGAAATTGAGAGGCTGTGAGATTGTCAGTACCTGGTAATACATTTGTAGGTAATATTGTTTGGATTCACTAAGCCTAATTTTTTAAGGATCACCCTGTAATGCCCTTAAATTGTCCTATTGGACTTACAGCACCGGTTAATTCTTATTCTCTAATTCACTTATTCAAGGTACTGTTATATTCATGATGCTAGATAGATGGAGAGAAGGTAGAGGTGGGCAAGGAGGCAAGATAATGAGGAAAAGAGGAGCAAAAGAGTAAGGAGGGTAGAGTTTCAAAGAGAGGAAGGAAGAAACATTAAAAGGGAAGCAGGTCAAAGGAGAAACCTTTGAAACTTGAAGTATAATAATCATCCAATACCAATAAAAAAATAAGATTGCCCACAAAAAAGAAGAAAGAAAAAAATGAAAACAGAATAGAAAGAAAAAAGAAAAAAATACTAGGATCACCCAAAACTAACAAAGTAGCAAGGATACAATAATTACAATCGCCAACATAATAACAAAAATGATAATGAAACCCTGTGTGCAATTGTTGTAGCATTAAGGAGATGTTCTGCGTATCTTCCTACACTGTGATCTCTTTCTGGCTTGAGTAGCTGTGCAGTGTCCGCCTGTGGGCTAGACAATTGCCTGTCTGAAGTCTTGAGGACAGTCGCTCCTTCTGAATGTGTTCTGATATTAAGCTCTGGGCATGACCCTCTGCAGACCTCCGTGGATATGACTGCCTTAATTGATTTGTTAGGGGATAAATATTGTAGTATTGTCCTTTTTGTTTTTTTCTCTGACATTGGTAAGAAGTGGATTTTTAAAAACCTGAAGAGAAGTCTGTAAGAGGAAAAAAATATCCAAGTAAATGTAGAACAGCACATAGTTGAGGCAAATCATGGTAAAATATAATGTACAATGATTAGTGTGAATTTAAGATGGTTAATAATGCTTTTTAAACCAATAAAATTAAGGCAGGTTAAATTTTGTAGCATTTCCTCCATCTTTTATACTAAACATTAGTTCATCTGAAAAGTAAATTAAGATTGGAAGAAACAAAAAGCCTGATCATTCTTCTCATGCTCATCATTTTCTCAGTCATACTAAATGCAAACAAATCAATACACAATCAAGATTTTTCACATATTAAAATGAAAACTAAAGATTGTAAAGACAGACTGTGTACCAAGTAGTGTACACAGCAGGTGAGTTTGCAGTTACCATGAACTCAATTTTTAAAAAATAACACCAAGATTTAAAAGGCAAAATAAACATCTGATTTAAAAATTCTGCTGAAAAACATCCTCAGACTTTAAAAATTCTCAACTGGTTAGGAGTTCGTACCACTACTATGCTGGCTGGCATGGCAACAGATGCTTTCTGTCACCAAACCATCCACTTTGCAATAATAGTTGCTTCAAACCAAGTAAACAAAGATGTAAATTAGCTTAACCATGATTAAAATAGAAGTAATCCCTCAAACATAGGAACAAGACACCTCACCTAAAAAAATCTTTCAGATCATTGGCAGCTGGGCTGCTACTGGTGATAGTAGCGGGCAGCTGTACAAAATTTGGTGGGTTAAAGAAAGGATTCCCATGCATGCTGAAGGCAGGCTGGCCTATCATGTTCCCCTGTGGTCCCATCACTGAACTGCCCACACCTGGAGAACCTTGAGGATGTACAAACTGATTAAGCCACTGATTTGGTTTCTGTTGTGATAGCTGGTTCATGCTAACTTTGGGTTTCTGAGGACTAAAGAGATTATTAAGGGTAGACATATCTGTAGGTCTTTGTTGGGTCTGCTTCACACCAGCATGAGGAACACTCAGAGTACTGAAGTTTGGCAGGGTAGGAGGTACTCCCAGAGTCAGACTGTTCACTCCAAGCGTATTGTACTACTGAAGTTCTGGTTTGTTTTGACTGGCATGCTGAATCCTGAAGTCTGAAAGCCCACAATGCCATTTAGGCCATTTGTCAAATTTCTCTTCATATTGTTAATTGGTATAAATAACATCACACCCAGACCTGAGGAGAAAACAGAAGTGAAGGTACTTGAAGCAGCGGGTTTAGGGTTGATAAAAGAGAGGCCAGCCAAAGTTGACTGATTATCCATCAACAGCCTCTCAAGTTTTTAGTGTGCACCTGGGGATTAAGGGACTGCTCCTGCTCTTTTGTTAATTTTTGTTTTTCTTTGAATATTAGTGATGCTCTTTTATGTTTATTCTGCATCCCATCTTTACTTTCTGATTCACCACTAGTCAAAAGGTCTGTTCTAATGTTGTTAAAAACTTTGTGAATCTGATTCCCAGTATTTGTAACTTTTGTCTCAGAAGCATTCAGTTGATTTCCTATGTCCCAAGATTTCTGCAGTTCTTGCATTATGTGAAGTTGCTCCAATTTAGCTGTATATTCAGACTCCAATCTGCTAAGCATCTCTTTTATGACAGAAATGAAAGAGAACTGATTAAGATTATAGTCATTTGCAATACTCGGGAATGAGGTAAAGCAGTACTTTTCCAGCCAGCTGCTCTTTGGTAATTCCTAACTTCTTTTGAGTAAAAGTGCATTTATAAATACCTAAAATTTCCATGAGGACTGTAGGTTCCTTGGATGGAATCTGTTGTAAGAAGGGTAGGAGAGGTGAGTGTGATGGCACATGCCTGAAATTCCAGCAATCAGGAAGTTGAGGCAGTATTATTGATGTAAGTTCAAGGCCAGCCTGTACTGCAAAGTGAGTTCAAGGCCAGTCTGAACTGCATAGCAAAACCTTGTCAAAAAAAAAAAAAAAAAAAAGACTGATAGGAGATCATCAAGTACAAACCATTTATCCCAGTATTCTAGTATCTTTCTTAAGCACACGAATGAATTCACATTGTTGTAGAAAAACCAGCATAAAACTGAACAGAGACTCTTTGCACTGAGGAATCTAGAAGGCAACTTTATTGCTCTTACACTGGTGGGTTGGGGGACTATAACAGAGTCCACATCACTGGCCACAAATCAGCATAGAGTGAAGTTTGCATACAGTTTGCAAGCAGGAAGTACAAGGCAGATGGCAGGTTATTACATGATTGGTTACATGAATTAAGACACATGTTGTCATGGAAGCTTAGTTCTAAATAGATTTACTTAAAAGGAATTGTTTACCATAATGTAGGAACATCCTGGGGACAAGAGGAGGAGTTCAAGTGGATCAAGCAGAGTTTAGGGTGTCCTTGACAGGACCACTTTGTTCACACAAAGTCCTTGAGGCAGCTAGAAACAACATATATTCTTTGAACTAAGTAAAACATGGGCTGGGTGTAGTCAGAGTGACCCAGCACGTTAACAGAAGAAAAGCAGCTAAACTCTGATGAGGCTGACTGAATTTAGCAGGGTGCTTATGTGACAAGCAGCAGGAGCATAGGAAGAGGCCTGTATTGGGTGATACACTATGTACCCCCAAGTCCTCGTATACCTTTGATGGGCCTAAGTCTGGCGCTTGCTTGTGTTTGGTTTGTTGTGCAGCACCGGGATTGGTAATGTGAGTGCTGCACCTGCCCAGGGGTGGAGCTGAGATACAGGGTAAGGGAGGTGGGATTTCCTCTTGCTCACTACTGCCTTCTCTCTCGCCAGTGTGCCTTGCTGCTTGTGGCCGCCATGAATGGCTGCCCCGCCATGCCATGCTACCTTGGAGCCAACTAAGTGTGGACTGAAACTCCCAAGACACTGTAAGAAATAAACCTTTCCTTCCCTAATTTTGGGCACCAGGTATTTTGTCTCAGCAACGAATAAAAAGTAAGACAAGGCTACTATCTGATTTTTTACTTGCCACATGTCTAAGTTTGCTATTCTATAAATGTGTCTTTATTATTTTTATAACTGCACCCTTACAACACGAGCAGGAAGGGAAGACATTTGTAGACAGACATTTTTAATTGTTGGTATCAAAGAATTCTTCATGGTGGGTAGTCTGTGAGATTTTCAAAGATTGGAATAATATTCAGCCAGAGATCTTGGATCTGAATGGAAGGTGCTTTTAGTGCTTTGTAAACCATAAGCAGGACACTGTTCTTTATCTCATCAGGAGAGATTTTGGTTAATAGTAAATCAACTTTTTTGTAGGAAAATTAACAAAATCTGGATTGGCTCCTGCTGTTTAAATACATGCCAAGTTCAGGTAGAATTAATTTGCCATATTCTTTTGTGCATTCCTCGGCAAGTAATTAATCATTGGGAAAAGCAAAAAGTACCATGTCAGGGTTTACAAATTCTGATGTCAAGGCAAAATTCTCTGCATGATGACACACTTTGGCAGTTTTAGTAGAACCTTTGGTGGTCCTTTGAAAAGCTGCGATTTCTGAAGATTATCTCTTTGGAGTAGAGATATCAGAATATTGAAGTGTGACTGCACCAACATCATTAAAGAAGAGAATCTTTGTCTTTTGATCTGCATCTGGTCTTGCAGTTGGAGTTACATTTAACACTACTTTCATATATTCATGGGCTTCCTCAGGTATAGTTGTAAGTGAACTAGATCCTAAGCAACTCAACTGATCCAACTGCCTACTGAAACTTTTAAAATATATATCTACATATATCTATACATACATATCTTTCTTGTTGACTTCAAATATAGGTTTCCCTTTATTAAATACAGTATACATAATAGTTCCTAAAAAATACATATCACTGGCTGTTTCACAGCTGACAGAAAGTATATATTCAGGAACCAGATACCCAAGATTTGGAAGACATAATAATGGTAAATTTGGGTCCTATTCTTTGCAAGGAAACTTAGGCTCTTGTTCAGAAGAATTGGTCAATGACACACAAAAATCAAAACCCATTATTTTTTGGGCTCTACTTTTGTTCAAGGTTATATTTTCTGGAGTACTATTTCCATGAACCATTTTCACATTGCTGTGCAAAAATGACAATTCCTCTGAAATCTGAAGCAAACTCTATTTTGTTTCTACATCATGAAGTTTATAATCATTAATGTCTGGAGATACAGAGGAAGGTTAATTTTCCCAGTTACCAAAAATGTTGGCTCAACTTGCAAAAACTGGTTCTGTACAAAATGCCAAGCAATTCTTGTTCTATTGTCTTTTTTTATGCCATCAAAAATTTTCCAAGCTATCCCATTGCCACCACTGGTGGTGTGTTGACCAACATCGAATTCTCAAATGACAGGATTTCCCATGACAGCACTGGCCAATTGGCTGTTACTTTTGTAGCAGTACTCTTTAATTTATTAAGCATGAACTCGATGGCTGCAGTTCTGGGTACTCAGTTACCTCTCTGATCTGCTTTCGATGTTGTGGAAAATGGGACTGAACCAGATGGAAGACACTCAGCACTGAGAAACTTGGAAGACAAACAGCTTTTTTATGTCATTGGGCTGATAGGAACCTCCATTCCAAATCATCAGCCCTGTCTTGGCGTTAATCAAACATTTGCATATGGTGTTAACAGGAAGTACAAAAGGTTAGCAAGAAGTAAAAAAAAAGAGCGATCATAGGATTTTCTGTGGTTGGCTACATATTGTCTTGTCATATGTTGTTAGGCAGATTTAATTCAGGCAGGTTTTTTTTTTTTTTTTAATCCAATAGTAGAAGGTTAGGGATAAGGTGAGCAGGAAAAATCAATCACTGTCTTAGACTGAGCTGAGCTGTCTCTGGGTGATATCTCCTTGAAACTTTAGCATAGGTTAGCATCACAAAATGCACTTTTGTCTGAGTTACACTTAGATCCTGCAGTTGGTGTTGGAATCCATACACTAGCTAAGTTTTACCACTCTGTAATTGTGGGAACAGGCTGTGCCTGCCTTAACTTGTTCTTGAGTACAGTGGAAGGCTTGTAAATTTTATTTATTTTTTATTTTTATTTTTATTTTTTTATTTTAAACAAAAGGAAAATAAGAAATCAAAACATAACAATTTCACACCAACCAACAAAACAGCAACAATCATCAGCATATTGGATATTCCCGAAAATTGTTTAAGATAAAAAATATAGACATAAGGCCTGCCTGAGCTACATAGTGCGACCCTGCCTCAAAAAACCCAGGACTGGGAGTTTGGCTCAACAGCTTAAGCGCCTGTCTGGCAGGTGCGAGCCTGTGAGTTCGATCCCCGATGCCGCAAAAAAAAAAAAAAAAAAAAAATATATATATATATATATATAGACATGAAACATTGTCTAACAAATTATTAACACAGTTGTTTTCATATGAACATTTCACATTAAAAATAAAATCTGAAGGTGACCCTGAGAAAATTACATTTCACTCAAAATTCTTTTTCACAGACTGTCACAACTAATTTTTTTATATACATAGATTTTGTTTCAGGTGACATGATACTCTACCCAGAAGATCCCAAAAACTCCACCAAGAGACCCCCAGATTCAATAAGCAGACCTAGCAATGCAACTGGCCACAAAATCACTCAAAAATCAATGGCATTCCCATACACTAACAACAGTCTCACTGAGAGAGAAGCCAGGGAAACAACACCCCCTACAATAGCAATTTCCCTCTCAAG
This sequence comes from Dasyprocta punctata, assembly GCA_004363535.1. Lineage (NCBI taxonomy): Eukaryota > Metazoa > Chordata > Mammalia > Rodentia > Dasyproctidae > Dasyprocta > Dasyprocta punctata. Next base: position 29,324 of record RJWM01020870.1, read on the forward strand.
ACTGCTTTCATTGTGTCCCACAAGTTCCGGTATGTTGTATTGTCCTTGTCATTCAACTGTAGAAACTATCTAATTTCTTCTTTAATTTCATCTGTGACCCATTGATTGTTCAGAAGTGTACTATTTAATTTCCATGTGTTAATGAAGTTCTTGTGATTTCCTTTGACATGGATTTCCAATTTCATTGCACTATGGTCTGATAGTATGCATAGGAAATTTCAATTCCTTTACATTTACTCAAGCATGTTCTGTGAACCAGTAAATGGTCTATTTTGGAGAATGTCCCATGTGCAGCTGAAAAGAATGTGTATTCTGCTGTTGTAGGGTGGAAGATTCTATAAACATCTACTAAGTACATTTACTCAAACGTTTGATTTAATTCTAATATTTCATTGTTGATTTTTTGTCTAGGTTGACCCATCTTTTTGTGACAGCGGGGTATTGAGGTCTCCCAATACAATTGTATTAAGGCTTATTTGGTTTTTCATGTCCATTAATAATTGTTTTATATAACTGGGTGCACTGGTATTTGTTGCATATATATTTATGATTGTTATCTCTTCCTCTTGGATTTTTCCCTTTACCAATATATAGTGACCTTCTTTGTCTCTCTTAATCAGTCTTGGTTTATGATTAACTTTATCTGCAAATAGAGTAGCTACCTCTGCTTTTTTCTGGACTCCTGTTGCATGGAGTATTGTTTTCCATCCTTTAACTTTCAGTCTATGGGTATCTTTTTGAATTAAATGTGTTTCTTGTATACAGCATATTGTTGGATCTTGCTTCCTGATCCATTCTGCCAGTCTATATCTTTTGACTGGTGAATTAAGATCACTAACATTGATGGTTAAAACTAATATGTATTCACTTATCCTTATCATGTTGTTTTCTGTTTTCCTGGTAGATTCCTTCTGTTGGGGTTTGTGGAGCTGTAATACTTATCATCCCTTTCTAAAATGTCCTTCAAAACATTTTGGAGTGCTGGTTTAGTGGTCATGAATTTCCTCAGCTGTTCCTTATCATGGAAGTGTATTGTTTCTCCCTCTATTTTGAAAGATAGTTTTATGGGTTACATCAATTTAGGTTGAAAGTTGTTTTCTTTTAGAATTTGGAATACTTCACTCCAAGCTCTCCCTGACTTGAGTGTTTGTGCTGAGAAGTCGACTGTAATTCTGATGGGCTTTCCTTTATAGGTGATTTGTTTCTTTTCCCTAACAGCTTTTAAAATTTTATTCTTGTGTTGAATTTCTGGAATCTTGACAATGATATGCCTGGAAGTAGATTTTTTTTAAAATCATTGTTAATTGGAGTTCTGTATGCCTCACTTATTTATATGTCAAATTCTTTTTCTCTACCAGGAAAGTTTTCTGACACGACGTCTGTAAGGATGTTTTTAATGTCATTTGTAGTATCTCCTGCTGGTTCACTGATTCCAACTAATCTTAAGTTATTTTTCTTTGTCACACCAAGCAACTGCTGGATTGATTTCTCAGGTTCCCTTGCTAGTTTTGAAGAATCTTTCTTTTCCTGGTCACTCACTGTGAGCCTGTCTTTAATATCTGAGATCCTGTCCTCACATTGGCTTAATCTGCTTTGAATACTTGCAATGGAGTTTCTATTCTCCTGGATATCTGCTTGAATCTGCTTTATGGAATCCATTTGCTTCCTGTGTTGTCCTTTCATAATTTGTTTAAGCTCATTTATTTTTTTTTGTCTCTATATGCTTTAACATCACTAAACATGGTGTGTATTTTGGTAATCTCTGTGGTTATTTGAGGGATTATTTCTGATTTCATTTTCTCCAAAGCCTCATTCAATTGCTTTGTTACCACTTCAAAGAAACCTTGTAGAGAGCTTTCATATTTTCCAGTGTCATTGCCCTTTGGGTTTGCTTTTGGTGAACTGGGTGTCTGGGGTTGTGACCTGTTTAGGTGTCTCCTCATTTCTTTTCTTTTTTAGTTTAATTCTTAAATGATACCTGTTAGTTGCTTGCAGTGGGTTACTTTAATGGTGGTATTAAGGACTTCTAGGTGATGAGCACTTCCCAGAGACATCTTCCAGGTGTAACTGGTTCCTCGGCTCTGAGTCTATTGGAAAATCCCACCTCCTCAGTTTGTCAGAAATGAGAAACCACTGCTCGCCTAGCCCAGACCCTAGTTCCTTGGCACCATGCTCCAGCTGTCTCTGCGACCCCCAGTCAGTCCCAGTCCTGGACCATCAAGGCCAACAGCTATCCAGTTCAATCGAGTTAATTCTGGCTGCAGTGGCACCCACAGCACCAAACACAGCCAACAAAACAGTAAACTGATCCAACCCCTGATTTACAACCCCCAACCATATAAACTGAATTTATAACCATATAACAATGCAAAACAATCATATACAATAATTAGGTTTACAAAATATCAATTCTGTCCCTAAAGGTCTGAACCCAGAATGAATTTAAGGAAAAGCAGGAAAGTGGGAAAAGAGAGACTGTAAGTAGGTTGGAGAACAAAGATGGGTCCCACCAACTTAGGGAAGCCACTGCAGAAGACTGAGGGAAAAGAAAGCCAAAAGAGACAAAAAAGAGAACAAAGCAAGACCACACCCAAAAAAAGGACAGAAACCACACTCACACTAAAATAATAATAATAATAATAAATTAAAACAAGCAATAAAAAGAGAAAAAAAAAAGTCCACTTCCGGGGTTCTCTCTAGATTCGCTGGTAAACAGCCTGTGGAGACAGCAAACCAAATCGTGGCACTGTATCCCCACAAGCCAGCAACTGTTCGTGGACAGAGTGGTAGACAACCTTAGCAGGCCTGCCCTGAGAACAGCCTCCTTGGGCTCGAAGCCATCCAAGCAGCAGTTTACTTGATTTAAAATAGGTTCAGGTTAGATCTTATGAATACTAGTACCTTTGACTTCACACCTACACTCACCATATAGTTTAAAACTTTTTATTCCAAAAAATCTTTGAGTTCTCCACTATGCTTAAGTTACTTGCTCCTTTAGACATTTTGATAGGAGACACTGTCACTATCCTCAGGTAACTAAAATTCTTTAATAATAATGTTGGGAGACTTATTGAAGCAGATGCTATGTGAGTTGGCTAAGGATCAGATTTTTGACAGAGGAGATCCAAAATGTAGAGCACAGATAAACTCAAGAGTGAGATTTTAAGAGAGAAGGAACAGTGCAAGGCCGGCCTGAGCTACATAGTGCGACCCTGCCTCAAAAAACCAGGGCCGGGAGTTTGGCTCAGTGCCTTAAGCGCCTGCCCTGGCAAGCACGAGGTTGTGAGTTCAATCCCCGGTGCCGCAAAAAAAAAAAAAAAAAAAAAAAAAAGAGAGAGAGAGAAGGAACAGGAAAAGAAATTAATTGTTAGAACTTTTTACCAGAATGGTCGTAGGCTTCATCCATATATATTTTATTTAACTCTCACAGTAGCTTTGTGAAATGCCAGCTCAGTCCATGTGTTTTCCAAATGAATACTTTTTTTCCCCTCATAATTCTAAACTCAAGTACTTAGAATTTGAAGAGTAGACAACCTCTCAAAGCCAATTCTTAGAGTAAAGAAGTGAGAAAAATATTAAACATCATTGTTACTACCAGTTTTTGATGATTTTTACCACTACAAAACTCTGAATTCTAGTCCAGAGAATTGAATTCTTCTTCAGTCATAACATCTATTGTAGTCAAACTAATAAGCAATTGGGTCCCATAAAACAGAGGCAATAGAGTAGAAAAAGGAAAAGTAAGAGGGTCTCATTATGATACTAAAATGTCAAGTAGTAATATTTCTTCGGCGTTTCATATGTTTCTTTAGGAAGTAATCAAATATATCCTGTAAACATATCTAGATCAAGGAGATTTACCCTGTTTTTAAAGAAAATAAAGGACAATTCTGATGATTTGTGTGGAAGACAATTTGATAGTTTTTTTTTCTTAAACATTAGTTGTGAAAGATTAAGTACGTGCTTTTTTTAATTCCTTTTCTTATGTGTCTCTGACTGAAAAATGAAGTGAGTTTCACTTGATAGAGGCTACAAGGGTATAGGGAAAGAATAAATTACTTCAGAATCAGTACGTTATGTAGTTAACTACTTACCAGTCCAATTATTTACAGGATGATCAAAAATTGAATATTTTTGTAAATTTTTATAAGATAATATAGCAAAATATAAAAACAACAATTTTATCAAATTTATTCAATAATTCTTTCTGTGTGTGGTATATCTTAAAACATTCGAGACCTGCCCAAGTGATGCTCAGAATAGTAAGTACATAAACACACTACCTGATCGACACTTGGGATATAAGTGGTTAAACCACAGAAATAATAACCTCATATTGTTAATATTTTTGACTCTCAGGAAATGCCAGAAAAAAAGAAAAAAACCAGGCATGGTGGCACATGCCTTCAATCCCAGCACTCAGGTGGTGGATGCAGGAAAATCACTGTGAGTTCAAGGCCAGCCTGAATTACAGCAAGACCCTGTCTCAAAAACTCTATGAAGGATAGTAATAATTATGAAATTAATAGTATTTGATATTAATAATAAAGTGGTAGTAAAACAGCAAAAGTTGTTTGCTAAGTAGTAAATATAATTTTAAACACATACTATTTCAATTAATTGTATTATTTAAGTGATCCCTAAGGGAGGCACCATTATTATTCCTATGAAAAAATAGTTTTCCAGTGCTTTCAGAAAGTGAAGTACAGTGAGTTTAGGTAATTTATCAAAAACCGTCAAAGAGTGAGTAAATGTTGGAGCTCCTATATGAACAGCAACAATCTGGTTGAAGCCATATTCTTAGCTAACATTTTCTACTGTCTCGAATGTTAGCATAGACTGATACAGATGTCAAAGGTTGCTTAATTCTGATTCTCTGTAGTGCCTAGATAATGAAATGTGATGGTGATTATGGGAGGTTATTTGCAGTTTATTGAAGAAAGAATGTATTTAGAAATTTTGACACCAGACATTTTGGGGGCTCTCAGTTATGGACATTGGTATTACGTTTGACCCATGCTTCTACTCCTAAACAGCAACAAAAAGAAAAAAATTTAAAATGGCTGTTCAGTTTATAAAAGTGTTACTACCTATTTTGTACGGTTAAATATGGTCAGTGAAAAATTCTAGTGTTTCTTAAGTGCTCAGTAAACTTAAGTGGAATAAAAGAAAGAATGCTTATTTCTGTGCTCCACCAGAGATTGATGTTAGATGTCCCCATGACTGTGAGTTAGGTATATCAAGCCAGTGAACTAATACAAATATTTGTCTATGGTTATTAATTGTACTACATAATTGTTCAAGGTGAGATGAATAATCATTTCTTGACTTTTTTTGTATTTCCTGTATCAGTTTTTCTTCTCAAATTACCTGATGCATTTTTTTTTCTGATGCAATTCTTAAAAAATGTTTTATTCTATGGCCGGGCATGGTGGTGCATGCCTTTAATCCCAGCACTTGGGAGGTTGAGGCAGGGGGATTGTTGTGAGTTCGAGACCAGCCTGGGCTACAAAGTGAATTCAAGGCCAGCCTGAACTGCATAGTGAGTCCGTGTCTCAGAAAAACAGGGCTGGGGATTTAGCTCAGTGATCTAAGCTCCTGCCTGGCAGGTACAAGGTTGTGAGTTTGATCCCCAGTACCTAAAAATAAAATAAAATAAAAATGTTTTATTCTAATTCACCTGAGTTCCATTTTCCACTTATCTAAGAAAAGTTATCTGGAAAAGGAAATCAGAGTAAAGTTATCAGATGGTTTATTGAATTGTCTTCTAAATGAGTGTCAGCATTCTATTTACTATTTCAGCTGCTGCCTATTTATTGGTTTTATTTTCTTTTTCCTTTTGTTACTGGCAATCCAACTTAGGACCTCGTGCTTGCCAGGCAGGCACTGTGCTGCTGAGCTATGTCCCTAGCCCCTGTGGTTTTATTTTTGTTTCTCATAAAATTAACCATGTAACTCTAAAGTTACTTCTCTATAACAATGAAAAAATATATTTTAAAGTGACTTAATATATGAGTATCTTGACTCTAAATACCCATTATATTGTCATCAATGAGAAAATGACTTAGAAGACACTGTTACCAGAATTTGGCTAGATCTATAATTTTCCAGTTTGTTTTATTTTTTAAAATTTAAAATTTTATTAGTACATTTGCTTAGATAATTATTATATTTATCTATCTGTTGGTCACCTTCCCTTTTCCAAAAGACCTGTCTTCTGTTTAAATATCACATTGTATCTCTGGTGTGAGAAACTGAGAGGATAAGTAAGGACCAAGATGTATACTAGATATTGGGAAACAGGAAGAAAATGTTCAAATGGGAAGGGAAACAAGGCAAGGTGGGGGGAAGGAAGGAAAGGAAAAGAGAAAAGAACAGAAGAAAAAATGGAAACAAAGCTTTTGTTAATGAGGAGAGGAGGGGTTAAAGAGGGGAGAGGTGACTTCCTGCAAGATGGCTGCCCAGATAACACTGCGATAGAGAGACTCCCTGAATATACCATCCAAATGCTGGAATATAAAATAATATAATAACAGAGAGAAGGAAAAAAGAGGGAGATGGGTCCTCTGGACCCAAGAAGAATCTAAAACGAGAACTGTAGCCCACGAAAAGAGTAAAAAAATGAAATAAACAAAGGCGGAGACCAGCAGCACCTCTGACCAGAGCCGAATCCAATTAGCACTGCGACCCGAGCTGAGAAGGTGTGATTGTAACTGATGCTAGCAATACGCAGTCAATTGCTACGGCTGCAGTGGGAACAGTGGAGGCGGTGGTCGATTGTGGAGCGAGGTGGTCGCAAACAGGTGAGTGAGTGAACCCGGCGGCCCCCAACCCCCCGCTCCCCACCCCCGAGGGAGAGCGAGGGACAGGCATCCATCTTGAGACCAGAACTGCACCTAATTAGGCATGGTTCCTGGAAGGTTGTGGCGGAATCTGCGCGGGCGCCCTGGGGATGATAAGGGAAGTTTGGCGGAAGGCCCGGTACAGGTTCCCAGGAAGCGCCCTATCCTCGTGCACTGCAGCAGACATCCACGGAGCGGAGGCGGGCT
>RJWM01020871.1:0-36357 GCA_004363535.1 Dasyprocta punctata
GAGCCTCTGATTCTGTCAAATGTCACCCAGTACAAGCCCTTTCTCTGACCTTCTATAATGTCAGCAATGAGTGAAGAGATTAATGTATCATGAAAGGAAAATATCACCTGTGAATTCACCAGACGCAATCAAAACATAGGTTAGAGTGGAGGTGAGAAGAAATCAGCTGCAGGGAATGTGTTGGAAGGAATGAGAAGCCTGTGCCAGGCAGCTGGAGCCACTTGAGGCAAGAGGAACACCTCTCGCCATAGTTTGGTCTTCTGATATCTGTTTCAAAATTAACATGCCTCAATATGATCTCTTAATTGTCACATTGTCAACCCTGATATCCCCCACATTAGTTTCCTGTGGCTACAGAAAAAAAAAAAAGGAACAAACAAGAAAAAAAAAGAACAGAGTCCCAGACTCTATGGCATAAAACCCAGAAATTTGCCCTAACACATGTTCAGAAGCTAGAAATCCAACATCAATGTCAGGTGGCAGCAGGTTCATTGTCTTCAGAAGCTTCATGGCTTCCAGAGCATCACCTCCTTGCTGGGTCCAGAATTGGGTCTCCTCCCTGCATGTGAATCCCTCCTATCCATCTTTGTGTCCAAATGTCCTCTTCTTGTAAGAATGCCAGTCACAGTAGATTCTGACTACCTTGACAACTGTGGTTGAACAAAATTACCTTTTAAAGTTGCTGTCTCCATATGTAATCCAATTTTTTCACAAATAAGCCCATAACACCTCCCAGTCTTTTCTCACTTAGTGCCAGTTGTTTCACCCTGTTCCTAGGAAAAAGTGTAGAAATCACTTTTGACTTCTCATTCACTCAAGGAATGCCCACTAGCAAATTCATTGGCTCTACTATGCTTTTTTTTTTTTTTTGCTTTGTTTTTTATTTTGTTTTTTGTAACTGGACTCAAACTTGGGATCTCACACTTGCCAGGCATGCACTGTGCTACTGAGCTGTATTCTCAGCCCTTCTACTTATAGAACATATCAAACAGTGCCCACTTGCCTAGTATCTACTTGAAGACTCTAGATCGGCAAGGATTTTTTCTCTCGGAGGGCTATAAAGCCCTCCAGCAGTCCTAACATGAGGGTCGCCTATACCAAGGGTCTTATGATTTTGCTTAAAATACCCAGTGGAGCCATTTCAAAATAAAGATTATACTTATTTTTTTCCTTAAATTTGTCTAAGATTGTCTCAGTGCTCTTACAGTAGGATGTAAATTTCATACCTCATGTCTCCCACCAACCACTTGTCCCTTTTTTTCTTACAGAGAGGTGACCTCTCTGTGAGAAAATGCAGAATCTTCTCAACTTGCTTCCATTCTGTTGTGTGTGGAATGTTACAAAAGGTTTTTCTAGGGAAGATGAATAGTGATGGGGTGGCCAAACATGTTTCCAGGGAGTGTTTTGCACTGAATCCTTCTTGTCTAATAACAAGATCATGTAAATGGGAAGAGTCATTGTGTATGCTGGACTGACAATGCTATTTGATGATATAATTAGTAAATTAACACATTTATCTTTCGTACCTAATCTTGATCTAGATTTTCCTAAAATTTCTGACTATATGACTATTGTGCTGCTTTGCATACTCATTTTGTCCTTGACTCTCCCCAAACATTGATTCCTCTCACATCCTCTAACATCATTCATTGCCTAGCCAAGAGTCATGAGTGCAAGAAACATTCTTAAGGCATTTGCTGTATGGTATTTCATCTTCAAAACCACGTTCTCAGGTGTGTGTGTGATTATCACTATCATCCCACTTAGGCATAAGAGATGAGTGAACTCAGGCCAAGGCTGCCCTGAAAGTCATTAGTGTCTGGGAGGCCATCAAACCCAGGGCCTGTGTTTCTGCTCCTCTGCTCCTCTGCTTTCCTGATGTTCATTTGTAAGGTTAGAGAGGCCCAGAGAAAAAACCCAAGTACTTGTGTTTGGATATGGTTAGGGTTAATCTTTCCCTCTTCAGTTCATCAGTGAGATAAGCTGAAATTCTCTTTTTGAGGAAATAATTTTGCTTTTAAACCCTAAATGCACTTTCACATGTTCATAGTACCCTGTTTTCAACCTCTCCTTCACATAGAGACATTCAAAAGAATTAATTTCATTTTCACAATGATAAAAAGTCTGGAAATGAAGGTCATGTATGTGTTTCTTTGTCCACATTCTGCAGAGGTAGAACACCATTGGGGAAATTTGTCATTGCTTCTTTAAAGTGGGCTAAACTTCGGTTCTTTAATCATTATAAATCTAAAATTTTAGAATGCCAATTTAGAATGCCAAAGAGTTGTATGTAGAAGCATGTATTTCTGTATTACATATGTTGCTTTCAGACTCCTTTCTGGGACCATTTACCATGTCCTGTCATAAACATTGGTGCTACTTCTCTAGAAGTCGCAGGTTGGAAAGTTGCTCACTGTCCCATTGGAAGTGGTTTTAGCCCCATTTCCTTTCTTTCAAGAGAAAACTAAGGCAAATTAGATAAATTTATGTATGTGTACAACCTACTGAGATTGGCATCACAAAGAATTAGAAACCTGGAAGAAACTAAGCACAAATAATCGGGTTGTGGTAGTAATAAAAGTCTTACATCAAAGAAAGCCCCAGGTCCAGATAGCTGAAATTTAAAATGTCAAACTCTTAACAAAGAACTAATATCTATATTTCTGCAACTATTCCAAAATTGGAAGGGGAAGATTCTTCCATACTCATTGTCACCGTTATGCTAATGCAAATATAGAGAATGGCATTTAAAAAAGAACAAATAAGAAACATAGAAAGCAAAGAAGAAAACTACAGATTAACATTCTCAATGCAGTTTGATGCAAATTTTCTCACAAGATAGTGGCAACCTGAATAAAACATAATATCTAAAAACGGAATTATACTCATTGATCATATCATAATTTTCGTAAGGATGCAAGGATTGTTGAGCATACACATATCAGCAGACATATGTATTACATTAACGCTATGAAGTAGAAAAAATGATCAGCTCATTAAATTGAAGAAAACAGCATTGGGTAATTTTTGCTTTTTTCCAATTGCTTGTGTTGATTTTTGTATTTCACTGATTTGTATCTGTGAAGAACCAAAGAGTTGAGGTGCACTGAGACACATCAGCGAGGCCTACTCTCTAGCTGTTCACTGAACTGGTTCCTCATGCAGTAAGAATTCTCCTGAGTACTCACATTTCTCTATCCACACCAGACATCTCTGGCTTGGTTAACCTTGTCATTTGCAAAAGTGTACTTTCAGTAAGATAGCAGAGTGTTCAGGATCAGTAAGTCAGTCTCTCTGTAATTGGGAGTCCAAATGTGAATATATGGCATCTTGGAGCAGAGAGAAAGGTGGGAGGTGGATCCTTGAGGCTCAAGAATTTTCTGAAGAGTGAATTGGATTCCACAGGGAGAATGAGGTGACAGACCTCAAGGCAGAAGGCACAGGTAGCAAACTACATTTTCTTCCCGACTCTCAGCTCTTGGACAAACCATACATTGTCCCTCACTCCTGGCTCTTGCATGAGAGAGAAGGCTGGAGCCTCCAGATGTGAAGTGATGCTGAGGAACCTTGGAGTCCACCAGAAAGAAAAGTGGAGTAGAGCACTGGATCAGGTGGTCTACAGTAACTGGTGAATGACTCCATTCCAAATGTCCCAAGGAGAGTGTGATTGACTGGATGCCATTTTGAGTTGGAGTCAGTTGAATCTGGGACCCAGAGGATCTGTGGGTTGGGCCCATCTCAGGGCTACGAGTGTTAGGGTGAGTCACCACCCTGAGAGACACCTAGGGTCATGGAGCCAAGGTCAAGCCAGGAAAGAACACTCATAGTGTTGTGGGCTGAACAACTGTGGTCTGAGGCCTAAAACCAGAGACCATGAGCAACCTGAACTTTTGCAGAGTTGAACTGGCCTCCTACACTTTTCCTATTGCAGACTTGTTCTGATTATACTGCAACCCACACTAATCCTACTGCAGCCTTGCTCAGATCACACAATATGGATCTGGGGACTGTCTGCCTCATTTGTCTACCACTGACAGCAAAGACACACTCTGATGTAGACAGTAGCTCAAGCTGTAGACCACAGATGGTCAAAGACTTGAAATCTCTCTCTCTCTCTCTCTCTCTCTCTCTCTCTCTCCCTCCTTTTCTCTGTCTCTCTCATCTTTGCTATTATTGTTTTCTTATCATACCTCTTCTTTTTTCATAAATGAGAACATTGTTTCTAGCTTTTGGTTTTGTTTAGGTCTTGTTTTTGCTTCTTTCTTCTTTGTTTCTCTCCTGTCTTCTTCACTAGTCTCCAAAAACTTTATTAATCTTTGTCTTGAACCTTGCTTATTATCCCATTTTGTTCTATTTCTGTACTGTTTCCTTGCCACTGCTTTTAAAATTTTCTGGTCAGAGGTCAAAATCACTCAATCAATGGGGTATTTAATGTAAATGAATTTCTGGATTGCTTTACATTTTGTTATATAACTATAAACCTTGTTCATATGGTTAAAAGTGGCAAATTGATAGTTACCACAATTTATCATTTTCTAAGCCATGCTGGATCCTGTTTTCATTACTGATTTTATTACTGTAGCCAACAAGACATACGTGTTCCAATCAGTGGTTCATCCTTGTATGCCAAGACTGAGATCACCTGAGGCTCATAAATAATACTATACTCCAATACCAATGAACCAGGGGCCAAAGAGGCAGCAACTTAGCACCTATAATAATCTGAAGTGTAGAATATTGCAACAAACTCAAAAGTCAAAATCAAGCTACACTAGAAGACATCTCTGAAAAATAGGCCCTTCCTAACAAGTCCTCAATATTGGTAATAAGGCTATATACTATAAGCAGCTTACAAGAATCAGTACAGAAAATAAATTTTTAAAAAGCAGAAAATTGTAAGACATGTATGCAAGATGCAAACCAAGCCCTCTAGCTTACCCAAGGTGAGTGCAGGGGACAGTGAGGTGGAACAGATAAAAAGCCCCTGACCTGAACTGTCTGAAATGTTAAAAATGGAAGTAAGAAATCAGATGAATAAAGCTCTTGAAAAAAAATCAGAAATAATTTCACTGATAAATACAGAAATGATGACCATAATGTTTAGTGAATCTAGACATTGGTAGAGATTACAAAAACATAGTAGAGATGTTTAGGAAAATGATAGAACCCATGAATGCCCCACACAGGAAAGAAATGGACTCCATGAAACAGATTAAAACAGATATCCAGGAAATTTAATTTCTCTTGAAAGTAATATGCAGCATAATGAACCAATGTGAGGGCACGATATCAGATCTAGAAGCCAGGATTGCTGTTAGTGATCATGAAAGAAAATTTTCTTAAATATGCAGTAGATTAACTAGTGTTAATTTCCTATTTATTTTCTTTTTCAATTTTTTGTATCATTTTTATCCTTTGTTTGTTTGTTTGTTTTTAAAACAAAAAAGGAAAAAACAGCAAGGAAGCATGAGTAATCAGTCCAACAGGTGCCAGATAATACAAAGGAGAATACCGTAAGACTGATCAGAATAATGAAACATCAGGAGTTAGTGCAAAGACATAAAAATCCCATTCATGGAAGTTATGGCAGAAAACTTCCCAAACACAGAAAAATAATTTCACATACAGATATGTGAGGCATATAAAACTCCAATTAGCCATAATCAAAATAAAATCGACACCAAAGTTTACAATAGTCAAGATTCCACAAATTCAACACAAGAATGGAATATTAAAAGCTATTAGACAAGAAAATCCCATATGAAGTTTAGCCCATCAGAAATCACAGCAGACAATTCAGCACAAACCTTGAAACCAAGGAGAAATTGAAGTGAAGAATTTGAAGCCTTAAAAGAAAGCAACCTCCAACCTAGATTGATGTATGCCACAAAACTATATTTCAAAATTGATGAATAAAAAATTCCTGAAGAATTTCCTGACCACCAAATCACTACCCTGCAATGTTCTAAAGGATAATTTAGAAAGAGGTAACAAAGATTACAATTTCATGACCTGAAATAGAATGGATTCACCAGGCAAGGCATGCAATTTAACTGAGAGGAATGAAAGGTAACCAACAACAGGAAAATAACATGAGAAGGAAAAGTCAATGCCTATCAGTCATACCCACCAATGTTAATGGTCTCAATTCACCAATCAAAAGAGACAGATTGGCAGAATGGGTCAAGAAACAAGATCCAACAACATATGGCATATAAAAAACAAACTGAACTCAAAATCTTCATAGACTAAAAGTCAAAAGTATTGAAAACAATAGTCAATGTGGCAGGAACCCCCAAAAAACACAGGTAGCTATTGTAATTACAAATAAAGTAGATCTCAGTCAAGACTTCAAGAGAGCCAAAGAAGGTCACTAAACACTTGCTAAAGGAAAAATCCAGAAAGGAGAGATAACTATCATAAAAGTATAAGCAACAACACTAGTGTATCCAACTATATAATACAAATACTAAAGCACAAGAAAAATCAGATAAGCATCAGTACAACTGTAATGGGGAAACTATACCCCACTTTCATGAATAGATACATCAGCTAGACAAAAAATCAAAGAATTATCAGAATTGAACCAAACCTGTCAACAAATGAGCCTCAGTAGACATCTAGAAAATTCCACTCCACAACATCAGAATACAGATGCTTCTTAGCTGCACATGGTACTTTCCAGTATAAACCACATGCTAGCTCATAGATCATGCTAAAGTAAAGCAAAGGAATTGAAATTATCAGATGCATATTATCAGACCATAGTGAAATCAATGCCAAAAGAAACCACGAAAATTAAACAACCCCATGGAAATTAAATGCAGCCTTCCTGAATAACCAGGGTGTAACAGATAAAACAAAAGAAGGAATTAGACAGTTTCTACAATTAAATGACAATGGCATTACCACACACCAGAACTAATGGGATGGAACAAAAACCATCCTATGAGGGAAATAGTGGTGATTTCCTACATCAGGAAAACAGAATGAGCTTAAATAGGAAACCTAGTTTTCAACATTGAGCTTTTAGAAAAGTGGAGTAAGTCAAGCCCAAAGCTCATATGAGGGAGGCAATTGTAAAGATGAGAGAAAAAAATTAATTCAATAGAGACTAAGGAATAGTGCAAAGAATCAATAAATTGAAGGATTTGTCCATTGAAAGATTAAATAAAATTATCAAACCATTAGCCAACCTTATGAGCAAATGAAAGGAAAGACTCAATTTCATGCAATTAGGAATGAAAATGTTGACATCACAATAGACACTATGGAAATCCAGATGATCATCAATACCTATTTCATGAAACAGTATGCTAGTAAAATAGAAAACACAGAAGAAATGAAGAGATTCCTAAATACATATGAATAACCAAAGCTGAAAAAAGACCATATAAATATATTAATAACCCAATATCAGTGAATGAAATGGAAAATGCAATTGAAACCTACCAACCAAGAAATGTCTGTGTTCTGATGGATTCACTGATGAACTCTCTGAGAAGTTCAGTGATCTCATGCCACTACTCCTCAAACTATTCAATAGAATTGAAAGTGTGGAGCTTCTTCAAAACAATAAAACTAGAAGTTCCACTTGACCTAGCTATTCCTCTTGGTATCTGCCCAAAAGAATTAAAAGCATCATAACTCAGCAATATATGCACACCTAATTTTATAGCAGCACAGTTTGTAATAGTTAAATCTTGGAAACAGTCAAATGCCCATCGACTGATGAGTGGTAAAAGAAATGTGGTGTTATTTTTTAATACAGTGGAGAACTACTCTGCCATAAAGAAGGATATATTTGAGACATTTGTACGTAAATGAATGCACATTGAGAATATACCCTTAAGTGAAATAAATGAAACACGCATATTTAAATATCACATTGTCTGTCTGTTATGAGAAACCAAAAGGGTAAATAAGGACTAAAATATATTGTAGGTACTGGGAAATATGAAGGAAATATTCAAATGGGGAGGGGAAACAAGAAAGGGAAAGAGGGAAGAAGGAAGGGAAAAAAGCGTGAAAGAAAAGAATGTATGCAAAGCTTTTGTAAATAAGGAGGAGAAGAGAAATTTAAGGATAGGGAAGGGATTGGGGAAACAATAAGAATCAAGATATATTCTGTACAAATACCAATTCCTTTATACGAATGTGACTGTTAGGTGTATCTAAAATGTATGAGTAAAATTAAACTAAAAAAATAAATAAAATTTTGAGAGATTTTCAAATTTAAGATACTTGATGAATAGTTTTAATGCTTTAAATTTTCTTCTCTATGAATTTTAGTCTTTTTCTTTGCATGTGACATTTAGGATGATTGCAAACATTAAGACCTTTTACTCATAAATATTTTCCTTAGTAGCATTTAATTTGATGCTGCTCTCAGTCAGTTAGTTTCCCTGTCAGACACAATATTTTTCATTTAGGTTTACTTTTGGTGTTTTGTATCTATCCTGTCTCTCCTTAATGCATAGTTTTGGTTTTCCCAACAAAAGTATGTGAAACATATCAAAATTAAAGTGATTATTGACATGCATTATAAAAGGAAATGCATTTGATAAAATTCTATATTCCTTCGTGATAAATACAACCCTTGAAATCACATGATGAAAATTAACATAAATCAATAGCATTTTAATGCATCAGTAATGCACTTGCTGAGAACAAAATAAAAAAAATTAACCCCCATCGCAATAGCTACAACAGAAATATCTAGAAATAAAATTTAAAAACACTGATGAAAGTAACTGAAGAGGGCAGATATACTAGTCACACATAGTGAAAAGAAAGATATCCCATGTTCATAGATTCTAAGAATTGACATTTTTAAAACAGGGACACTGCTTGTTACGGTTGCTACATTGTGTCATCTTGAGAAGTTTAGAAATTTAACTTAGAGACTCAGCAGGGAGCCAGCAACCTAACTTTTTAAATATCCTCAGCCTGTGCAAAATGAGAGCACAGGGGTGGTGTGAGTGCTACACCTGCCCAGGGGTGAGGGTAGCCTGTTTACAATACAAGGGAGGAGACAAGGCTTGTTCTCACCTCTTTTGCTCTGGCTGCTTTTGAGGACTGCTGCTTTTGGGGTCTGTTGCCCCAGTGCCATGCCAACCTGCCTTGGATCCAGCTGCTTATGGACTGAGACCTCCACAAACATTGAGCTAAATAAACTTTTCCTTCCTTCATGTTGGGTGTCGAGTATTTTGTCCCAGCAATGAGAGAAAAGTAACCAAGACAGAATCTGGTACCAAGAATGTGGTCATTGCTGTGACTATACCTGATCATGTGGTTCAAGAGCTTTTGGGACTGGTTTGTGGGAGGAATTTGGAAAGGTTCAGAGATGTCACCTGAAAGAGTTGCCCTGAAACATCTTAGGTTGTTCCATATGGGAGACTCTGGTCAGAGTTCAGGAGACCAGAAAACCAGTAAAGACCAGGTTTGGGAGGTTTCTGCTGGGAAGGAGTACTGCACTGGTCACTGGGCTCCAGACATTGTGTGTTATAGCTTGGCAGAAAGTTTGTCTGCATTTTGCTCATGTCCAGAGACTGCTTGAAGTTGAGATTAAGGGCTGTGGACTAATTAATCTGGCAAAAGAAATTTCAAGGCAGTAAAATGTTGAGGCAGTGACATGGTTATTTTGGGGGCATTTAGCCAGATTTACATTGTCAATCAAGAGCAAAGAACCCAGCACCCAGTGACCCTCAGTCACCCAGGAACTATCTCTGAGGCCCACGGGGACCAGAAGTCCATGCCCAGTGACACACAGTCATATGGGAACCCTCAGTGAGGCCCACAAGGATTGGAAGTCTGCACCCAGTGACCCACCCACACCCAAGAACCATCTCTGAGGCCCACAGGGACTGGGAATCTGTGCATGGAGGTCTGCAGTCATCTGGTCACCCACAGTGAGGCCCACAGGGACTTGGAAGCTGCACCAGGGACCTGCCCAAACTGAGGAACCATAGGTCAGACCCCTGGGGACTGGAAGGCTGTACCCAGTGATCTGCCCAGATGCAGAACCACCTCTGAGGCCTGTGGGGACCAGGAGTCTGTGCCCAGCAATCCGTGGTCATCTGGAAATCCACAGTGAGTCTCCTGGGGACCATGAAGCTGCACCCAGTGATCTGCCCACACCCAGACACTATCACCGAGGTCCATGGGGACTGAGAGTCTGTACCCAGTGATCTGTAGCCATCTGTAACCCTTAGTGAGGCCCACAGGGGCTGGAAGTCTGTACCCAGTGACCCACAAATACCCAGGAAGCCTCTCTGAGGCCATCAGGGACTGAGAATCTGTGCCCAGAACCCCATGGTCATCCAGGAACCCACAGTGAGGCTTGTAAGGCCTGGGATGCTGAACCCAGTGACCCACCCACAGCCAGGAACAGTAGCTGAGGCTCCTGGAGACTGAGAAGCTTCACTCAGTGACACACCCACATCCAGGAGCTATCTCTGCAGCCTGGGAGGACCAGGAGTCTGTGCCCAGTGACCTGCAGTCATCCAGGAACAGTTGGTGAAGTCCTCAGAGACTGGAGGCCTGCCCCCCAATGACCTGCCTACACCTGGGAGTCATCTCTGAAGCGTATGGGGATAGGGGGATATGCCCAGCAACCTGCAGTTATCCAGGAACCCTTGGTGAGACACAAGGGGACTGGGGTATCTGTGACCAGTGATCCACAGTCACCCAGGAACCATCAGTGTGACCTGCAGAGACTGGGAGTCTTCTCCTAGTGACCCATCCATCCTGGGAATCATCTCTGCAGCCCACAGGGACCAGGAGTATGTGCCCAGAGACCCGTAACCATCAGCAATCCTCAGTGAGGTCCACTACTGGACAGGCTGCCACCACAGGAAGCAACTAGGACTTGACAACAGGCTGATTTAGAAGAACACAAGAAAATGCCAAAACTAAAGAGCAAAGTGAAATCTCAAACTTCCAGCCCACCCAGATCAAGTACAGGAGACACAGACATGGTTGAAATTAGGATTCACACAGATGAAATTTCTGAAATTGTTGCAATGGAAGTAAAGAAATAACTCTGTGAAGCTGTAAAGGAAATCAGATCAGAAATAATCCCTCAGGTAAAAACAGAAATGACAAACATGATGAAAGAATTGGTGAGTATATCCAAAGATGACATACATAAAAAAGAGAGGAACATTGAGAAGTGATGGAAACTTTGAATGAACAATACAGGAAACAATTAGAATACATGAAACAGATTAAAGGAGTTATTCAGGAAATAAAAAATTCCATTGAAAGCTGGAAAAACACCTAAAAGAAATTGAAAACAGACTCTCAGACCTTGAAGACAGGTTTGTGGCCAGTGATCATGAAAGGAAAGATGTCTTAAAATAACAAGTAACCAGGAAACAAGAATTCAAAAGCTACAAGATCATGCAAAGAGAAACAATATAAGCCTGAGAGGCGTCAATGAAAAAGGTGACAAAACAAATGACATAAGACTATCTGCAGAAGTAATACAGAAAGTTTCCCATACATGGGAAATGAACCTGATCTATGGATAAGTGAGGCATACAGAACTCCAGTTAGCCACAACCAAAATAATACTACACTTCAACATATAATAATCAAGATCCTAGAATTTCATCATAAGAACAGAATATTAAAAGCTGCTAGAGAAAACAAACATCACCTGTAAAGGAAAGTCTATCAGAATTATGGCAGACTTGTCAACACAAATCATCAAGTCAAGAAAAGAATGGAATGAAGTATTCTAATACCACAAAGAGATAAAAATGACCACAATTTGAAGAAAAATGGAAAGAAACCAGCAAGCAGCACAAGCAATTAAACAGAGGGGAAAAGTATGGAACCAACAGCAGAAAGATAACATGACAAAGACAAGACAATAAATATTTCCAGGTGTGGTGGTGCATGCCTTTAATCCCAGCATTTGTGAGGTTGAGGTAGGAGGAATGTCGTGAGTTTGAGGCTGGCTTGGGCTACAACATGAGCGCAAGGCCGACCTGAGCTACATAGTGCAACCCTGCCTCAAAAAGCTAGGACCAAGAGCTTGTCTCAATGGATTAAGCACCTGTCTGGCAGACATGAAGTTGTGAGTTTGATCCCCCATGCCACAAAAAAAAGACAATAAATATCAGTTATAACCATTAATGTAAATGGTGTCAATGGTGAACCAATCAAAAGAAACAGACTGAAAGAGTGGATCAAGAAACAAAATCCAACAATATGCTGTATACAAGAAACACATTTAACTCAAAAGAAAATACACAGACTGAAAGTCAAAGAATGGAAAACAATACTCCATGCAACAGGAACCCAGAAAAAAGCAGGGGTAGCTATTCGATTTGCAGACAAAATAAACATTAAATCAAGAATTATCAAAAGAGATAAAGAGGGTCACTACATACTTGTTAGGGAATAACTTGAAGAGGAAGAAATAATAATCATAAATATATATGCACCAAATATGGGAGCACTCAACTATGTAAGACAAATACTAATAGACAGGAAAAATCAAACAAGTAATAATATATTTATAACAGGGGACCTTAGCACCCCATTGTCACAAAGAGACAGATCAGCTAGACAAAAAGTCAGCAAAGAAACAATAGAACTGAATCAAACTTGTGAACAAATGGACTTAGTAGATATGTACAGAGTGTTCTACCCCAAAACATCAGAATACACATGCTTCTCTGCTGCACATGAGAAATTCTCTAAAATAGATTATATACTAAACCATAGAACATGCATAAGTAAATGCAAAGGTATTGAAATTTTCTCATTCATATTATCTAACCATAGTGCACTAAAATTGGAAATTAATGGCAAAAAAAAATCTGCAAAAGCTTCATAAACACATAGAAATTAAATAGCACCCTACTGAACCACCAGTGTGTCACAGAGGAAATTAAAGAAGATATTATACAATATGTACAATGAAACAAAAATGCAAATACAACTTACTGGAACTTGTGGGACACAATGAAAGCAGAACTCAGAGGGATATTTATGGCAGTGAATTCTCATATCAGGAAAACCAAACAAGCACAAATAAACAACTTAATTCTTCACCTCAAACTTCTAGAAAAAGAAGAAAATGTCAAACCAAAATTCCAAAGAAGAGAGGAAATTATAAATAGAAGAGCAGAAATTAATGCAATTGAGACAAAGACAACAACACAAGGAATTAATAAATCTAAAAGTTGGTTCTTTGAAAGAATAAATAAAATCAATAAACTCCGAACCAATCTCATCAAAAAGAGGAAAGAAAAAGTTCAAATTCATGCAGTAAGGAATGAAAAGGGTGAAATCACTACAGATCCTGTGGAAACAAAGAAAATCATCAACACCTACTTTGAAAAACTTTATTCTAATAGGATCAAAAACACAAAAGGAATGGATGAACAGATTCCCAGAAACATGAGAATTACCAAAGCTAGATCAAGGATATATAAAACTTCTGAATAACATAATATCAGCTAATGAAATTGAAATGTAATTAAAAACTTACCAACAACAACAACAAAAACTTCAGGTCCTGAGGGACTCACGGTTGAATTCTACAAGAACTTTAGAGAGGATTTAATAACAATACTCCTCAAACTCTTTAATGAAATTAAAAGGGAAGCAATTCTCCCTAATTTATTCTGGGAGGCAAATATTACCCTGATACCCAAACCAGAGAAAGAACCAACCAAAAAAGAAAGTTGCAGGTCAGTCTCTCTAATGAACATAGACATAAAAATCCTCAATAAGCAGCCAGACTCAAGGTCCTGGTGGTGCCACACTCCAGGGTGCACTTCACTCAGCTGCCTGAGTCCCGGGGATTCTGACCCCCACCAAGTAAGGCAGTAGGTCCAGTGACACATTCCAAGAGCGAGCCTTCACTAGGTGCACAGAGGATCAAGCTCTGCCCACCCCAGCTTTCCAATGCAATCTATCAGGGGAATGCCCAGCCAGTCTCACAGGACACAGAGGTACCTAGCCCCACCCAGCCCAGAGCCTCAGAGC
This sequence comes from Dasyprocta punctata, assembly GCA_004363535.1. Lineage (NCBI taxonomy): Eukaryota > Metazoa > Chordata > Mammalia > Rodentia > Dasyproctidae > Dasyprocta > Dasyprocta punctata. The sequence goes on from RJWM01020871.1 coordinate 14,008, forward strand.
TGTTCATCAGGGAGCAGTCAGCACAGCTGCAGGGCCTTGGAGAATTTGAGCTATGCCTATTAGAACACAAGGTGCAAGCTCCATTGTTTAGGGGTGCAGCTGCACATCAGGTCCTAAAGGTTGTGAACTCTGCCCACCAAGGAGAAAAGGACTGGCACCTTACACCGGGGGGACACCTGGGCTAGCCCCATGCTCCAGAGGCTCTGAACTCCTTGCAGCCAGACTCAAGATCCTGGTGGTGCCACACTCCAGGGTGCACTCCACCTAGTCACCTGGATCCCAGGGATTCCGACCTCCACCCAGTGAGGTGGAAGGTCCAGTGACACACCCCAGGGGTGCGTCTCTGCTAGCCACCTTGGTTGCAGAGGTTCTGAATGCTACACAGCCAAGTTCTAGGCCCCAGCAACAAGCTCCAGGGGTGTGACTCTGCTAGCTTCAGGGAGGATACCAACTTTGTCCAGTCCAGCATCCCAGAACAACCCAACAAAGGACATCAGGGGAACACGTGGCCAGTCTCACAGACCACAGAGCACAAGGATCCAGCACCATAGTCTGGGTGTGTGCCCTGGCTAGCCCCAGGGATATTGGAGGATTGAAGCTCTACCCATCACGGTGTTCTAGTGCAACCCACCAGGAGGCTGCCTGGCCAGTCACACAGGTCCCAGAAGAAAATGACAAAATGAAAGACCAAGAGGCAGTCTCAACCCCCCAGCCCACTGAGAACAAGCCCAAGAGACACTGAAGAGGAAGACACTGGAAATCACACAATTGAACTTTCTGAAATGATAGCAAATGAAGTAAAGAAACAACTCCATGAAGTTATAGAGGAACTCAAATCAGAAATAATCTCTCAGTTAAAAAATGAAATGACAATCATTATTTAAAAAATGCTGAGTGTATCTAAAGAAGATCAATATAAAAAAATAGAAGAACATAACAAAATGATGGAAACTTTGAATGAACAAAATAAGACACAAATAGAATGCATGAAACAGATTCAAAGGGAAATTCAGGAAATTAAAAATTCCATGGAAAGTTGGCAAAACTGCTTGAATGAAGCTGAAGATAGAGTCTCTGACCTCGAAGATAATATGGAAGCTTACGATCATGAAAGAAAAAATCTCCTAAAAATAACAAGGAAGCAGGAAACAACAATTCAACAACTGCAAGATGATGCCAAGAGAAATAACATAAGACTAATATGCATTAATGAAAAAGCAGCGGTCAATACTAATGACCTGTGAAGACTATTTGCAGAAATAATAGCAGAAATTTTTCCAAACATAGGAAGAGAATCTGATATACAGGTAAGTGAGGCATACAGAACCCCAGTTAACCATAACCAAAATAAATCCTCATCCAGTGTTGCAGTTAGGGGTTACAGGGAGAACAACTGCATACAGGACACAGAATTTGTAATACTGTTTTATGATGGTCACGCAGAGTTAAACACAAGAAAATGCAGGAAAACCTGTCCACAATACTAAAGACCCAGGATATTCAAACAAGGGCCTGGATCCCACAGCAATGTCCTGCATGAGTCCAGCTAATGACCCCAAATGCATGACAATGCCTCCCACAAATCCAACTGGAAGTCTAAGAGCCCACATTAAAGATTCATGCCAGTCTATTTTACAGTTCTGTGCTTGGAAGGCCAAAGGTCAGCGATGAAACTAGAAAGTCTATGCCAGTGGGGTGAAGGAGCTGTGCAGTGGGTTGAGTGTTCTATATGGAAGCCGAGAGGTTGTGCTCAAAATAAGGATCGGAACTGCCCTGAAGAGTAGCATAGCCATCCTCAGCAGCAACGAGGTCCCATACTCCTCCAACGATGAGAACAGTCGAGCACAGGTCAGGGAGTCCAGCGTGACAAGCTTCTCAAACACACATCTTCCCCTCTGGAACCAGGAAGTGATGCACAATGTGAGGAGCAGAGCTTCCCCCAAGGTGAACCACAGCCACTCCCATTGACGAGGTCCCGAGCTCCTCCGATGAAAATGTCCGAATCCATATTGGGAAAGCCAGCATGACAAGCACCTCCGGGAGAACCATTGGCTTGAAACAACAACTCTTTAAAGAACCCACAGTGTCTTGCTCTTCTTCTGCACATCTGTATTTATGCTGGTAACTTTCTTCAGGTGGACTATCTGTACTCAACACTATGCTGATGTAATTCAGCTCATGTTAAGTTGATCACCAGTTTTTAATCCATAACACCCAGACATATAATAATTAGGGTATCAGAAATATAGCACAAGAACAAAATACTAAAAGCTGTCGATCACTTGGCCAGACTGTGAGATGCAAAAATAAAGTGCCACAGTAAGGCAAGATCTATAAAAACTGTACCAGCAAAAAAAAAAAAAAAATTTTTGAAGAGGAGGTGTCCCAAGCAAGTGGGACCATCCCCCCCAAGGACAGCCTGTAGCATCACTGAAGGTTGGCTGGCATCAGATCTGGATGGAAATGCAGGCCGCTGGCCTAGTGGCAGATGAATTAGATGGGCAGTCTTTCGATGTGTTACTGATTGTGGAGACTATTATGACCTGAGCAGCAATACCAGCTAATGGGTCAGGCCCTGAAGGCCAAAGTATCTCTGGTAAAGCTGGAAGAAATGACACTGGCCTCCTTTTATTCTGTTTAGGAGGCAGGCCCTGCTACCTGGGTTTTGGGGGAACTGGGAGACCAGGGGCCACATGTGGAATTGACTATTTGCTGGTCTCCCAAAAATGTACAGTGTGTACTGCTGTTTATGGATACCAGAGCTGAGTGAATGTTAATGTGCAACAACCAGGATCATTTTATAGGACCTACTGGTTGCATAAAAGGATACAGATACAGAGGTCACTTTCTCACAGTCCAGAATATGCCAGTGACTTTGGGTATCAGGTGCTTGCCCCCATGTCTTTATAACATTTATGTTTCCCCAGTTGCCTAATACATACTAAAGGTGGACATACCAACTGATGCTAGACTCAACACCACACAAGGAGAACTTGGAGAATTAGCATGGTAAAAACCGTAGTCTGAGACCATCCACACCATCCACCGCTGACTCTCCTACAAGCCACGTGGATTATTTGCATGAAACACTGGTTGCCTGAAGGTCATGAAACAATGTGACAAACTGTCTTGAAATTGGAAAAAAACAGGGGTAATACTCCCTGCAAAGAACTGTTCAGTATGGCCCATGCAGAAGCCAGACGGGCTGTGGCAAATGACTGAAATCTCACCCTGATGCTGGCAGTCAGAATCAATTTGCCGTCACCTGAGAGGGCAGGCAATGGACCTTCCAGATGTTTCCACAAGGCTATTTGCATAGCCCAACTTGTGTCATGACCTGGTGGCCCAGAAACTGGCCACTTGGGCCAAGCCACACTCTGTGTCATTGTTTTGTATTGGTGGTTTTATGCTAACCTCTGATTGCATTGCAGATTTAAAAGCCACCATGCAGAGTCTGAAAAAAAGTTTTACTGGCATGGGCATGGACCTTAGAAAAAGACAAGTTCCAAGAAACTGGCTTGTCTGTCAAATTCTTGAGTGCTATATGATTGGGTAAGACCAGACCCATAACAATATGCCAATTACAGGCACATATGGACTTGCTAGATTTTTGGTGAATGTACCACACCTAGCTGTCCTGCTGTGCCTTTATACCATATGACCAAAAGGGGCACAATGTGAGGCTGCACAGAAGCAGCAGAAGCTACTTACTGGACAGATGCAGCAGAAGACACTTTTCAGGACTCAAGTTGGACTATTACACAGGTGCAAGTCTTACCAGTCATTGACTATTACCTGCCATTTATCTTAACTGTCAATGTGAATGACAGTGGATTTGGCTGGGCCTATGGCAAAAAACAGGATAAATGGAAGCACCTTTTGGCATTTTGGTCACAGTTATCAAAGGGAGCTGAGAACTGGTATTCCTGAATTGAAAAATGGCAGCACTGTATGCTACTCTGCATGCCTGTGAGGAGTCATGGGACAAATATGCAGACAGCCTGTCCCAGGAATGGGATGGTACATGCCCCCACTCACATGTTGGGGGACATACCTCCAACAATGGGCCTCTTCATTGGCTGCCCTGCTGATAGCTGAACTGCCAATAGTTTTTTGTTTTTGTTTTTGTTTTGTGGCACCAGGGATTGAACTCACAGCCTCATGCCTGCCAGACAGGCACTTAAGCCACTAAGCCAAACTCTCAGCCCTAGTTTTTTGAGGCAGGGTCACATTAGATAGCTCAGGCCGGCCTTGTGCTCTCATTGTAGCCCAAGCTGGCCTCGAACTCACAACACTCCTCCTTCCTCAGCCTCCCGAGTGCTGGGATTAAAGGCGTGCATCACCACGCCCGGCAGCGTTTTTAAGACTGGTAATGTAGGCACCACAAAAATCTGCCTGGAATGATGAAATATAGGATTTGAGCTCTACTCCCTATACAGAAGAGAAAGAGGGACTTTTGTCTGATGCTGGATATGCTAATGGATCTGGCTGTGACCCAGTCCCACAATGGATGGCAGTCACTGTCCAGCCCACTATGAAAATACTCTAGTTTAAAACCAGAGCAGGCAGAGTTGCAGACAGTATAATTGCTTGTGATGCATCAAAAAGGCCTGCTACATGTGTACAAACACAGCCAGACCATCTTTAGGGGACTGACACTCTGGCTGCCAGCTTGGGCAGCTCAGGAGCAACAGTTGGGGCACACACACACACACACACACACAAAACTGTGAAAGAGATCCAGCCTTGGTTTCACCACTCCAGGATCAAGTGAGCTCATTCTGACAACTGCTGGAAGGCCTATCCAGATGAGACAAACCCCTTAAATACTATCCTGAAGAGACAGTGCACTCAAAGCCTTGCTCTCACCACTCCAGAAGCTGGTGAGTCCATGAACTCCTGAAGATAAAAAGGGACATCTTACACTGGAGTACCTGTCTAAACTGACTCATGTTCTGTTACCCGGTTTGGCTATTCTCTTTCCCTTGTTTACCTTGGTGCTTACCACAGGACTCTGGGCAGTATTCTGAGAAGACTTAAAAATACCCCCACAAAATCACCTTTGCTGCCTTCTACATAGGTGTAACTATTGAGCTGGGCATGTTGATCTGTTTTCCTGTTTTATTTTCAATGTACTCTTACTGTGCCTGGTTCCTAGTTCCTTTGGTCCTGTTAATTTCAGTGTTCACTATCACTCTTTGGATCACAACTTCAACAGAGTAGAAACCCCACCAAAAGTCTGTTTTTTCCCCTCTTATATAAATAAAATTCTTGGGCCTTTAATAGGTCTCTTGACAGTCCTCCTTCTAGGCCATTATGCCATTCTCATCCTAACCTGATTTGTGTCTGAATGCTTTGAGAACATACATTTACAGCTCCTCTTAACCCACTCTTATCAGCTCCTTATAACTGAGGAGACTGGGGAAGAAGAACCTCCCCTATAAAAACAAAGGGAGAAATGTGACAGAAAAGTGAAAAATCAAAAGTCAGATGCCATTCCAGCTGCAACCTAGAGAGAATCTGTCCTGGTTCAGTCTAACCACAACCATCTGCACTGCCAGTACTGTCTGACATATAAACATATTCTATTTTCAAGGACTTTACAGTCAAGTCAAGGGTATGCTTCACTCTACCCACCCCATTCAGCAACCCCTTAACCAGAATTTCCCCATCTCCTAAGAAACAATTACCTTTAGTTAATTCTGCCTGACAATGTATGACTTAATTCATGTAACCAATTATATGATAACTTGCTTTCAGCTTTTGTGCTTCCTGCTTACAAAGTATATGTAAGTTTCTGTTTCACACTCAATCAGGGCTGTTGATTTGGAACTGATTCTTACAAGTCCACTAGTGTAATAAATCATTGCCTTCCAAACTCCTATGTGCAAAGTACCTTCTTTTGCTTTAGTACTGGTTTTCTGCAATAGTACCACTGCCTCTTCTGAACAGGTCCCACTTCCTAACATCACATTCAGGTTCATGCCAAGTAGCATCTCAGTAATAAGATCACCTTCCATGCTCATGTATCTTTTATGTCATTTTCTTTATGCCATTTAGATCTCATGTGACAAAGACCCTGTGTGACTGAACTGCTGCCCACCACTGAATATACCGATTCTCTATATCTTCATCCCCCCACTCTACCCACACTGGCCTTCCAAGTTGTCCTCTGGCAATATAATAGACTGCTTCCTGCCTTTATCAAGTATGCTTCCTCCCTTTGTACCAATCTTCTCCAATATTATAATTTTTTTTACTGGCACATTGGTATTAATGGAAGTCATAGGAAATGATGAGTCTTTCTGAGTTGATTATATAGAGAGAAAATGGAAAAAATCTTGGAAATGAAAGGAATTCAAACTTGTATGGCTATGTGGGAGGAGATGCATCTACAAAGGACACAATGTGTTTGCTCCTGGGTGATGGGGAGTGTGATTTTGTGTTCAACACTTCATTCTAAATGCCTAGTAAAACATCTGGCATAAGCAACATCCCCATACGTTGTGTGTGTGTGTGTGTGTGTGTGTGTGTGTGTGTTGCTAGTGATCAAACCCAGAGCCTTGTGCATGCAAAGCAAGAATTCTACAACTGAGCCACATCTGCAATACTAGTATCTGTTTCATAGGTGAAAAAAGTAAGAACTAGAGCAATCAGGAAATTAGAATGTAAAGCCAATGCATGGTATCATGAAGCTAAAAGAGGAGAGTATATTCAGTAAAATAGAATTGTCAGTCATGTTTATCACTGCTGAGAAGCAAGTTCAGAAGACTTGAAATTGTCCACTGGTTTTAGCAAGCTGGAAATCATGGTTTCCATGAATGTGAGCTATTTATGTGGAGATATAAAGACAGAAGCCTTGGTTGATAAGCAAAAGATCACTGTAAATTTCAAGAAAATCTAAATCAAAAAATACTCAAAGGAACAAAAGAAGATGATTTCATAGGAAATAGATACCATATATAGAACAGAATAAAAATCCTTAAGAAAGGACAATATATTCCAAATGATAAAAATTGACACTGGATTCTCAAAATAAGAGTCGGATATGTTATATAAATAATTAGTCAGAAAACAAAATGAAATGTTAATTAAATATTGAGTTGATCATACATTCAATAAAACATAAACTGAAGAAACTCTCACATAAAACTGAACAACAAAGAAAAGAGAATATCAAGGGGAGGGGAAAAAATCAACTAACATGAATTTCCAACCAAGAAAATAGAGTATCATGTGAAAGGATCTACCAATGCACCACTACATTTCCCAGAACTTAAGGTACATTCCCCATATTGAAAGCAACTAATGATAATCTACAGGCCCCACTCACCATTTGCAGGATCCATTGCAAATGGAGGTGATTCAGTGCTGTTCCATCTCAAAATATTCACAAGTTATGAATCAATGTAGACCTTAAATTCAGGTCACCATTCCACCCAAGACCTGCAGTCTGAGCCAACCTAGAGACAGAGAGAGTCATGCATTTCCCTATAACATCCCTGACCATGCAAGCTAAGAATTAAGATAAGAGGAGAGAGCAGGGATGTCTGCTAGAATCTGTATTGCGCCTCAAACCAAAGTAGCAAAAACTCCACTGGGAAGCAGCATGTAAATATGCCTCTTTCTTGCTTCTCCTCAGATCTGAGTTTACCTGGAAGATGTAAGCACCTCCTTAAACTGCATTCCTGAGCATAGGATTGGCAGACAAGGTGGGCATGACTATATGCCACGTGTCTAATTTGATTTGAGATGGGTAAATGAAAGCATCCATTTTTTTCTGGTGGTTTACAGCAGAAGATGTAAATTTATTCTCCTATATTTTTAACCCTGCACTCTCAAGAGAAGACCCACAATTCAGCCCACACCATTGTCCTGTCATTCTTGTGTAATTCACTTGCTGAACTATTGAAATATCTTCTAACGTGAGTATAATGTATACAGCAGGCCTTTGGTTTCTGTATTGGTGTGGCACCCTTCAGAAGAACAGATCCCAGGATGGAGATCCCCATTGGAATTTTGACTGCCCAGTGCAACAAATGGGGAAAACACACACACACACACACACAAACACACACACACACACACAGCATCACCACCAACAAGAGTGAGCAAAACAAAGACAACAAATATCTAATTACACTTTAGGTTAAAAGATCCTAATTATTGGCATGAGAAAAATAGAGTCATACAGCAAAAAGATTGAGAATTTGAGTCATAGTACAAGAGTGGAAATCAGAAGAGAGACAAACCATATAGTAAAATTCTGAGCAATAAGTTTTGACTGGAATCCTGTATCCTGTTATTTTACTATTCAACTGTACAGGTGGACTGAGAATATTCTCAAACATGAATACTTTGGAAATATTTTGCCTCTAACACTTATTTAACAAGAAGTTATGGTGGGATAAGTGTCCCAAAGGAAAAAAACAAAACAAAAATAGGAAGTATTTAGAATATCTGAGGAGTGATCAAAAAACACAGTGAATGTTTAAATTTTAAAAGTTATTACAGTACAAGATGGATTGCCTTTAATCCCCCTCAAAATATACCTCCTTGTTTCTAGCATTATCATTCTATCATTCTTGACATTGTCTGAAGTAGCTTGAGTCATCATCTCTTGTATCTTTGTGAGGTGTGATTAAAAGTCGGTGAATGCTCCTGAGGCATGCCATCCAATGGAAAGACATGTTTGTAAAATCTTTATAGTGTGTCTTCATCTACCTTATTCAAGGACTCAGCCACTACGTGAATTCTGGCTCCTCCTCAAGGTTAAAATGCGAAGGCAAAGTAAATGTTGTGAATGAATTGAGGACAACAAGACAGCCAGGAGAGTGGTGCATAGGCAGTCATGAAAAATGACTTGCAGAGTTGTTTCAAAAAATGGCAGACATAATGGGATAAGTGTGATAGTAAAAGGTGCAAACAATTGAGAAAATTGGTACAAGGAGAGGAAGTATTGTTGATAAAGGCAAGAAAAAGCCTATTATATTGCCAGAGCACAGTTAAGAAGGCCAGTGTGGGTAGAGTTGAGGGATGTAGGTATAGAGAAATCTGTATATTCAATAATGGGCAGAGGTTCAATCATGTAGGGCCTTTGTCACATGAAATCTAAAATGTCATCCAAAGTCTCATGAGCTTGGAAGGTCTTTGAATCATGTGCTGTTAAGGAGTGGGACCTGGTCAGAAAAGGCAGTGTCACAACTGAGAGCACAACATGAAGTGTATATCTCCCTCCTCAGCTTCTTTTACTCTGCGTCTTGGCCACCACAATGAGAGCAGCTTTGCCCTGTGGCAAGCTCTTGCACCATGCTGTTTCTGCCTTGGAATCAACCAACCATGAACTGAAAGCATGAACCCACATAAAACTCTTCTCTTTCAAATGTTGGGTATTGTATCTCAGCAGCATGAAAGTGACTACATACTAATGTATTTGGGTTTTTTATGGAATGAAACACACAGACAGGTGAGGACAAAAGCCTCTAGTCTACATAGAGAAAATGGAAGCTGAGGAGTTGAAAGTAATAACTGTAACTCTGCTTCTAATGGAATCTGCAATAAAGGTGCCAGAAAAGCAGTATGCTAGAGCAGTATTAAAGATTTAGGAAAAGATCTGTAAAAATTGGAGGTGTTCTAGGATACCTGCGATGATTGGCTTCATCCCATAGGCAAGTAAATGATGATGCTGCAGAGGAGACAAGGATATAACTGCAGAAGCAAAATTCTTCATTCAGAAATGTGATGTAGATTGCAGTGTGAACATAAATATAGACAGAGGGATCACCACATATGACAAGAGCTAAGAAGCTACGTAGAAGCTAGCATATGTGAGTCTGGAATCTTGGTGGTGACTGAGGTGACCTCTTTCCTCTCTGATTTCTTTGACCATCTCAGTAAAATGTTTGAAGCCATTGGAAGGGTGGAGCATTTGTCTGACATGGAACCATCCATCTTTGGAATCCTCTACATCATTCTCTCAGATGGTGTTCCCTTGTTTATGAAGAATTTGCCTAGTGGAATCACTTTGAATCCTACAAATATTGTTTTAGTAACTTTATGGAATGAATTCATAAGCATGCTAAATTTTCTGTATTTTGAAAAAAATAATATTATAAGAAATATATGTTTATTAAAGATATATGAAATCAGTCAGGGGTAGTGGCACAGGCTGGTAATACAAGCACTCAAGAGGCCGAGCAGGAGACTCACTATGAGTTCAAAGCCAAATTGTCCTACATAGTAGTTCAAGTCCAGCCTGAATGACATAGCAGAACCCTGTCTCAAACAAAAAATGAACAAATGGTAATGATAATAAATGACTAGTAAATTGTGTTATATCCACTGATTTTGAGGTGATAAGGAGGAGTGACCAAAGGCAATTTCTTATCAGTATCTTCAAGGATATTCTATTGTTCAACTTTTTCTAAGATTCTAGTGTAAAATTTGGTAGTTCACATGATTTTACAGCTTGTCAATTTCATTGACTTGTTACATCAAAATAGGATTTTATATGTTAGCCTACTCTTTATGATATCTACACTGCTGTAGCGAATTTCCCTTCTCAGTTCTGCAGTGGGTTTCTTCTGTTTTTTAATTAGAATTATGAGAACTCTTACACTATTATGCAATCTCTTTTATTATACTCCAACAACCAACAAACGAATGTTAAAAATTAGATAGATTTTTTTGTTTTAGCATTCTGAGTGACAAAAGAATCAACTCTGATTTATGCGGACAATACATCAGTCTATTGACAAAATCATGCTCCGCTTAAACTAAAGGAAGACTTGTGTTTCAAATGCTAATTGTTATTGACTAAATTTCTCTATTAAATGTCTACCAATATTGACAACAGGCCTTTCAAACGATAATAATAAGTCTTCTTAAACTGAAAGACTGCTAAGACAAAAATGTAAACTAAATGATGCTTTTTCACATTTGGGAGAAATGCATCAGGTTATAGTTCAATATTATAATTTGATGCTTATGTAGTTTAATAATAATAGTTTGATACTTGAAAAAGTAATCTAGATATTTTAAATTTGGAACCATTTAATACTTTGCAGTTTTTGTCTACTGTTTTTTCCTCAACTAATTAGGAAAAAGTTGTGAAGGCAACTACTGCTATGTCTTTAATGGTTATTATCACTTTAACCTTCATCTTTTAAGGGAGTCATTATTGTTATCTCTACTTCATAGTTGAGAAAACTGAGGATCTGAGAATACTAAGTGATTTGCTAAGAGTCCAGAGCTAGCAAGAGAAACAAGTGTTAGGTCTTAAACTCAAGCATGAAGGACATTCCTTGCCTCTTAAAATCTATCAAACTGGTGACCCAACACAAGTCATGTGTGTTCTTGGAGGAGGACAATTCAAATTCACCCTTCCCCTGAGTCAGTAGAAGCCATACCGGGGCCTGGGAGAAGTCATAAGAAGAACAAGAAGCCAATTTGCCCTTCCCATGACCCAGAGCAAGCCATGTGGGTCCTGGGAAGAGAACGAGCCAAAATCAATCTTCCTGTGAGTCAGCAGAAGCCATGCTGGGCCTGAGAGGAGTAACAAGAAGAACAAGAAGCCAATTCACTGCAGGCTGGGAGACAAGAACACTCCCCACTCCCATAAGCAACCAATTGATTTGGAGAACGGGCTGAGTTGCTAGCATCTGAGGTACCAAAACAACTTAACACTTCTATTGTTTTATTGACTTTGCAGGACTAAGGAAAGTAGTTTGAGCACCTAGTAAGAGGATAACAGTATGTAATATAACAAATATGGTGGATTTCTATCTGCCTTGTTTTTGAAATCCAATATTGTTCTTACTGTTTTGTTTTGTTCTGTTTTATTGTTTTGTTATATTCAATGTTCTGTTTTGTATGGTTTCATTTTGCTTTGCTTTGTTTGTTTTTGTTATGTCTAGTGGTATGGGCAGCAGTTTTTTCAAGAGAAAAAAGACACAGAAAAGAAAAACAAAAAGCAAAAGACACAAACAAACAGCAACAAATCCAATACAATAACATTATCGGTTTGCAAAATGAGATGATAGGTATTTGACAATGGTTGTAGTATTGCATATTGTTACCTTCAAAAGAGTTGTTTAGATTAACAGATATAGACTTGTAAAATTGATCTAATCATATATTAACTGTTCTTTTTCACTAACTAATGCATTTAGTAGTATAATCATTTTAACTATGTTATGCATGCATATATACAAATTTATATCTTTTTCCTTTTCCCTTCCTTCTTTCCTCCTTTTCCTTATAATACCTCTTGTTAGCTCCAAAATAACTGCCTATACCATCAGACATAATACAATCCAACAAAGTAGTACAGAATAAAACCAATAAAAATGAAACAATGGAAGCAATACAGGACTTCAAAACAGTAGTAAAACAACACTATTTACCATAATTCCTCTTGTTATCTTCTAAGCAGTTGCATATATCGTCAGTCATAATACAATCAAACAAATTAAAATAGAATAAAATCACTCAAAACAAAACAATGAAAACAATACAGGGCTTGAAAACAAGTTGATTGGTTATCAATAATGGCTACAATAATGTATTTTGTTATCTTCAAAATAGCTGGGCAGCAATTTTGAAGATAACAAGAGGCATTATAGTAACCATTGTTGGTTTCCTATTAACCTGTTTTGAAATCTTATATCACTTTCACTGTTTTGTTGTGATTGGCTTTATTCTCTTTTATTTTGTTTGGTTTTATTCTCTTTAAAATATGCTTTCATCCTTTTGTTTTCATTGGTTTTATTCTACTTAGTTTTGTTCGATTTTATTATGTTTGGTGACATGGACAGAGATTGTGATAAAACATGAGACATTATGGTAGTCACTGCTGATTTTCTATTATCTTGTTTTTAAGTTCTGTATCACTTTCATTTTTCTGTTCTTATTAGTTCTATTCTACTTTGTTTGATTTTATTCTTTTTAAAAAAATATCCAACAAGCTGCCTACTTTATGAAATCCACCTAAATTTAACAAACCTTGGTAGAGGAAGTAGGGAGGGTCAGGATTGAACAATGAGTATAGCTTTATTCCATAGAGAAGAGGCCAAGAACAACATTAACTTCTCTAGAAACCAGGATCAATAATTTGTGGAAATGTGAAGGATTACTCAGTTTCAGAAACTTTCCCACAGGTCTAATACTTCTTTCTTTCTCTAAAATTGCAAGAAATTAACAAAACATGATAGTAACTAAAAACCTGCATGTGTCGTATAGAATCTGGGAAAGTCTGGGAACAATGGAAGTGTTTCTTGTGGCAGCTGGCTTGTGGATCAAAGGAGAGGGAAGCTCACTGGAAGAACCCACAACAAGGGGTCCTGATGCTCTCATTTTGTGTCCCCACCCTCAAAATTCCCATTACCCAACATCCAGAGAGGCAGAGAGATGGCAATCAGGTATTGCATGCTAATCATTTTATTTGGATATTATAGACATGGATATGATGACATCATTCCAAAGACATAGCTAACTAGAGGACATCATCTTCTCATTCCTATTCTGAAACAAATGAACAAATGAAAAAACAAATAAACAAAAGTACAAGAAAGGTTATATTTAACCATAGCAGGAGGTTTCCCATCCCTTGCTTAGCTCACTGAAGCCAGATGGGTGAGAGCACATCCCCTCTCCCTCTTTCCTTCCTCTCCCTTCCTCCTTTCCAGTTTCCTTTTGTTCACTCCTCTTAGGCACCTACCAGATAATGGGCTCTAATTTGTTGCTTGAAAAATGAAAGGAAGAAAAACTTCTCCTAGGTTGTTGATCTTTTCATTGCTATTGCAAATGTTCGAGTAATAAACTAGTAAAGATGGTCAGTGCAACCTGTCCTATAATGGTGAAAACTAAAAGCAACCTAAATGTCCATTGGTTAAAGAAATTCTGGAGCGCTCCACAATGGAGTAATATGGCACTGTAAGAAAAAAACAAAAAAAGGAAAAATAAAAGAAAAAATCAGCAGAACATGAAGCAGCAAAAATAAAACCAAGAACATCTGAAGATTTGATATATCTATGGGGCACTGTGGAAGTTTTGTAAGAAATGAGTCATTTATGAAGACTCAGATATATATTTTACACATATGTATGAAATCGTTCATGACAAAAAGATCATTTATTGCAGAAGCACTGGCTCTGAGAAGCCCGATGAAGGGCAAATATGAGCAAAGAGTAGTTGAGAGAGACAGGCAAGGGAAAGTCACTAATTTCTGAGCAACGCGACAGAAGACTAAAAAGAAAATAACTATATCCTGTCACAAACAACCAAATTTCACCCAGGTAATCATTTGGAAAGTGGAAAGGGTGCGATGATCCTCAAAGCAGAAAGACCACAGAGAGCTTATATACAGCAAAATTATTAGCACCTTAGCTGAAAATATCTAAACACAATTCTTTAGAAATGGGATCTACATAGTTTCTTAGTGATCACATAATTTCCACAAGTTTCCAATTGATTTGTTGCCACTTTAAACTCTGAGAAATATAGGAATTGGAATGTATGCTGTAGGGTACATTTGGAACATACCTGCCTTTGAATTCCAGATTACTGGGGCGATTGTCTTTAGTGAGATCCCTGCTGTTTTCCAGGAGGAGGTGGGCAAGGAGGCTGCTGGCCTCCTTGTGGTGGTGGGTCTTGTTTATTCAAGGAATGAGGAGGGCAAGGAGGAGGCCCAGAGGGAGGAGGGAGAGGGGGCTCTTCTTCCTCTGAGCCATTGTCTTCATCACTTGATTTATTCAAGGAACCAGCAGGATGATTTTTCTGCTCTCCTTCTTCTTCAGGTGGTATAGGAGGAGGGCGGGGAGGCCGCTAGTGGTGGACTTTGTTTGTTCAAGGAATGAGTAGGATGATTTTGCTGTTCTCCATCTTCACAAAGAGGTCCAGGAGGAGGACAAGGAGGCTGCTGGCCTCCTTGTGGAGCTGGACTTTGTTTGTTCAGGTATCGAGCAGAGCGAGGAGAGCGAGGATGACCTGGGGGGGCGGAGCAAATGCAGAAGGTGGAGAGGAAGAAGAAGGCACAGAAGGAGGAGAGGAAGAAGAAGGCACAGAAGGAGCAGGGGGAGGAGAAAGAGGAGGGGAAGGAGGTGGCTAATCACCCTCTGAACCATCATCCTCAGTTTCTGCTTCAGCCTGTTCCTCAGCTGGCGGTCTAGGTGGCAGTCCTCCAGGAGGTGGTCTTTGTGGCAGGGGATCATTTATCTGATTTTGTTGGTCCACATCTATACAGGAAAGAAACAAGAGTAGATCAGTTTTCAGATAAGACTCTTCTTCCTGTATTCCTGTCTGATCTTGTCACACAATTCTTTTCTGCCAGAAATTATTCTCACTTTCTAACTTCCCTCCTATCTCCTTTTCTCTGCACATTTTCTATATTTTGCTTTGTGCATGTTTGTTATACCAATTTATGTCTTTCATTTAGGCCGTTGTGCACATGTGCAGAGTAACCTTTGATCCTTTTCAGCCTGCGATGCTTCTGACTTTTGCCAATTGAGAAAGAACTCCTATGAACCCATACATTTATTACACAGATTGACTCATTTTGTGGATCTCTGGCAGGTGTCTGTCTTTAAATTTGCCAGAAAAAAAGAGGTCTTGAATGCTAGTGAATTGCCCAGGATGTCTCCAAAGATAGAAGAGAAACAACACAAAGGGATTATAAATGTCTTTTTGACTGCCACTTCTATATGAGGACATCATAAAGTCTTGCTAACTGTTAATGCAAGGAAGGACACCTGAACTCTATGTTGAAACTGGAAGTACTTGCTGAGTGCCTTACACCCATGAAGAAAGATTTTAAGAGGGAGAGAGAGAGAGGGAGAGAGAGAGAGAGAGAGAGAGAGAGAGAGAGAGAGAGAGAGAGAGAGAGTTACACAGAATTCAAGGCATAGTGTCAAAATAATTTTGCCAACTATAAAGACAGAACTGAGTAGGCAAAAATACAAAGAAAAGGGCACACATATTACTGTGCATTCCAGCATGAAGTTTTGTGATTCTAGAGAGGAACATCAGGCAAAAAGTAAGTCACTGACCCACTGTCAGTATCGTGGAGGGAACAGAAACAGTACACTTCCCCTTTGAGTGTCCCTCCTGCACAGATGCTTCCATCAGGGGGAAGAGACATGGCCTCCATTTTGTGACTGAAGTAAGCTTCTTTGTTTTTCAAATTGGTGGTCCTGCTCAAAATCCCTTCAATCAAGGCTGATGAAACTGTTCCTATGACTTTCAGGAAATTAACATTCACTCCTTTCATGTAAAAGTCAATGAAGTTATAGTGATGGAGAACTGAAAAATTCCCAAGGAAAAGTGGGAAGTGAATGCTGATTGAGAATGAATTTGACCTTACCTGCTATTACGGAGGAAGAAGAGTCATAGATGACCTCTGGGAAGTAAAGTAAAAGTAAAAAGCAGTTAGTCACCAGCCTTTCAAGGATGACAAGTGTCCTGTGGGGACAGGTGACTTCCAACTCCAGTCTGCACAGCCTCTATGTGAAGTTCTGGGAGTTTCAAGGGGAGCCCAGGGTTCTCGCTACGCTGAGTGCAGCCTTAAGTTCAGTTGGTCCTTCTTAGTATCTCCTGCTTCTTTGCTCTTTTGTGTTAAGTGCTCTGAGTATTTCAGTTCCACATCTTAGTGTTCTTTTTCCTTCCTTTATCAGTTAAAATGTGTATCATAACTGGGATACACTCATGTGCATTCTGCTCACACAGTACACTGAATTACTGAGAGTGGATGGTAGAAAAATGATAATCTTGGACCCTGAGCTTTCTGCATGTGTGTGCAGAGAGTGCCAAATTTATTATGCGAGTCTCCAACTAGAAACAACCTAGAGGTGTGTTATCTCCTTCATCTGTCCTTCATCCATCATGCAAGGCTGCCATCTCTCTAATTGTTTTTTGGACAGGGTCTCTCTATGTAGTCCAGGCTCAGCTTAACCTCACCATGAAGCCTAAGGTGAACTCAAACTCACTGCAATCCCCCTGCCTCAGTCTCCAAAATATTGGGATTATTGGTTTAGACTATCTTGCCAGATTCCACTGTCCACTGTGATTCCAGTCATAAGTTCAAAACGGGGCTTCCCTGTTCAGTGTTATCATCTATCATTCCTTAATTGGTGTATAGCACAGAGACAATTTGCTACACATTAATTAATACATCAATTAATTACCTTGTTATTCTTCTGTCATTTAATAGTTTTCCAATTGTACTTTAAATAAAGTTTAAAGTGATGAACTACAACGGGGCATAACTTACAATTGTGCTAAAAACTCTACAGCCCAGTGTTTCTTTTCATCTCCTGCCCTCCCTTCTCCCCTCCCTTTGTGCAGTATGGTCTCCTGAGCCCCAAGTAAGATCACACCACAGCCTCATGCCCATTTTTTTTTACCTTCATTTGAGGTCTGAACCGAGCTCAGGGCCAGCAGGGCCACTGTCAGCAGTACCACCAGCATCTTACAGAGACTCTGAAGATGCTCCCATGTCTGTGCTGGGGAAAGGGGGAAGCTGGCTTATAAAGAGAAGCACAGCCATGACACCATTAGCACTATGCTGGGTGGATTGCACACGTGACACTCTAGGATGCTTTGCATCCCTGGCTCTTCTTTGGGACCTTGGCCCAGCAGGATGGGATGGGGTGAAGGTTGTCAGTGTCTCAGATCTAAAAGATTCAATGCATACCTAGTTCTGAAGAATGGAAGGAACAGTGTGCAAGCATTAAGCTTAGATAATATAATTAAGCTTTGATCGATATTTGAATTTCAGTCTGTTCAATGAGACTGTGACTCATATTACTATGGTGTGTGTGTGTGTGTGTGTGTGTGTGTGTGTGTGTGTGCCTGGAGGTGGGTCCATGTGCACACAATATGCACATATGTGTCAGAAGTCAACTTGAAGCCCAACCTGAAGATGATCAATATCCCTAATTGTTAGCACTATCCAAACTTCATAAATCATCTTATGTGTTCCCCCACACATATGATGTTTCCAAAATTTTTGGTGACATTTTTCATGGTATTTCTCCTCAGCTCAGTAATGCATTCAGGTATCACACTTTGACTGATGTAACAGAAATTTGGTCCCCAACTTGTTCATGCTTGTGCTCCTGAAGACTGACCAAGGTTCTCTGGAGCTCACTCTAAGCGTGGAAACCTTGTTGATGAAACAGGCAGTATGAATCATTTGGCTCTTAGTTTTGTGAGTTATTATTGTGAAAGTGGTCATAGAAGTCTCAGCATTTCCGCAGCTCAGGAGCACGAGCATACATTCCTTACCACGAACCCTGCTATTTTGTGTTGCCATGGATTTTTTCACACTCTTTCCCTTTTCTAGCATGTTTTGTAAGATTGAGTGTGGGCCTTGTTTCGTGTAGGTAATGTTTTGAATCACTGCCACTGATGGTTGCTTGACAAGTGTCCACTGGAATCAGGTAGCCTGACACCATGCTTGAAGACCCCATTGCGTTGCACTCCTCTTCTATTTTACTGGAGGATTCTGTGCAATTTCTCAGCTTCCTCTTCAACACAGAAGTTTTTGTATGCAATATCCTACCCATGTTATTTTCTCTTCATGGATCTGATTTGTTGATGTATTTTATTCTGAATTAATCCTTGCTCTGTTTTTTTCGTCTTTTATCCATTTATTTGTGGAGCACTGCTTTACTTATTTTCCCTAAATCAGACTCCATAGAACCTACCACTGCCTTTTTGTGCATGAAAGGGGGTGTGTTGTGGTACTGAGGATTGAATCCAGATACTCTGCAGTGCATCCCGAGACCTTAAACTTTGAATTTTGAGTTAAGATCTCACTAAATTATCCAGTTTGGCCCCAAACTTACAATCAATTCTCCTATCTCTGGCTTTAATGTGTTTGCTATTATTGGCAGATGTCCCATGATGGGCTCATTCTCATTTTTAAAATTGGATAACATTTTGTATGCATGTTGAGAATCCACTTTTAATACCTGATGGTAGCTCTCTTTTCAAGTGCTCTTTATATTTATACAGCTAGGGTTTGCTTGTACATCTTTTACATGAAAATGTAAATAAGTCACTATAATTAGGTGTCTGTTATCATTTAATATCATGCATTGGCCCTATGTAATGGTTCAGTTTAGGACAGGCTATAGATAACTTGAGGACAGTTTCTTTGGACATATGGCAGGTAGGGCCAGGTGCTTGGAAATCCTAGAGACAGGTGCCTTGTCAGTGTGGGCCCTTGGATTCTGTCCTGTGTATCTCCTGGGAACTTTCTGCAGGGCTGAAAATACTACTTTTGGAAGCCTCCTAAACAGTGGTGTTTACTGAAGATGATGTGATTCTGGCAGGATGATCAACCTGATGTGTTTTTACCAGGGTAGGAATAAGAATCTGGTCTTCTTTGTTTCAAGCAGTTTCTGACTCTGTAGCTCAAGCTGGCCTCGTATTCATGATCTGACTCCCTTAATAGCCCCAGTGGTTGGAACACAATGTGAGGCACCATGCCTTGCTGAGCAGTGTATTCCAAAGAGAGAAAACATTAGCAACTGGAAGTTCTTCTCTTGTGATTAGAACAGCTCTGACTGTGCTTTGGGGTTTTATGAAAGTCAGCAAATAATGGGTTGGTCTTTGCATGTCATTGTATTTAGTTCCATAGTTATTTCTCATTTTTGTAGATGCCACATGAGAAGGGACCTGGAGATGAATGTCTT
Source organism: Dasyprocta punctata (assembly GCA_004363535.1). Classification (NCBI taxonomy): domain Eukaryota; kingdom Metazoa; phylum Chordata; class Mammalia; order Rodentia; family Dasyproctidae; genus Dasyprocta; species Dasyprocta punctata. The sequence goes on from RJWM01020871.1 coordinate 33,702, forward strand.
GACCCGGTGGTGCATAGTAGACCTTCAGGTAGAAAAGGAAGGTCAGTGAAAAGACACAGAGTGCAATGCCAGGCACACCAGTTTTTGTTTTGTGGACAGCTGCAAAAACGGTAGTCTGGGAAAGTCAACCTTGTCCTGGGTTTAATGGTTCTTGAATAGAGCCTGTGATTCTGACAAATGTCACTCAGCTCAAGCCCTTTCTCTGACCTTCTATAATGTCAGCAATGAGTGAAGAGATTAATGTATCATGAAAGGAAAATATCACCTGTCAATTCAACAGACACAGTCAAAACATAGGTTTGAGAGGAGGTGAGAAGAAAACAACCAATGGTGGTAAATGGGTTGGAAGGAATGAAAAGCAGATGCCAGGCAGCCAGAGCTACTTGAGGCGAGAGGACTACCTCCAGCCATGCTTTTGTCTTCTGATATCTGTTTCAAAGTTAACATGCCTCAATATGATCTCTTAATTTCCACATCGTCAACCCTTGCTATTCCCTATATTAGTTTCCCATGCCTATTAAAAAAGGAAAAAACAAGAAAAAAAAGAATGGATTCATAGACTCGGCAGCATAAAAAGCAGAAATCTATATGATCAGAAGCTAGAAGTTCAACGCTCAAGTGGCAGCAGGTTTCTTGTCTTCAGAAGCTTCTTGGCTTCTAGAAAGTTGCCTCCTTGCTATGTCCAGAATGGGGTCTCCTCCCTGCACGTGAATCCCTCCTATCTCTCTGTGTGTCCAAATGTCCTCTTCTTGTAAGAATGCCAGTCACACTAGATTCTGGCTACCCTGACAGCCATGGTTGAACAAAATCACCTTTTAAAGTTTCTGTCTCCATATGTAATTGAATTTTTTCACAAATTAGCCCATAACACCTCCCAGTCTTTTCTCATTTAGTGCTGGTTGTTTCACCCTGTTCCTAAGGAAAAGTATAGGAAACACTTTTGAATTCTCACTCACTCAGGCACTGCACACTAGCAAATCCATTGGCTCTACTTTCAGAATATGTCAAAAAGTGTCCACTGGGCTAGTGTCTTCTCTGAGACTCTGATTCTGAGAGGAGTTTCTCTCTCTGAGGACTTTAATCCCCGCCCCCCAGGAATGTTGAATGAGATTGTTCCCCTCTACCAAGGGTCTGATAACTTTCCACACAATACCCAGCAGGACCATTTCAAAATAAAGATTACACTACTTCTTGTGCTTAAAATTCTCTAATATTTTGTTCATTACACTTACAGTAAGGTTCAAACTCTGTACCTTGTGTCTCCCACCAACCATCTGTTCCTCTTTTTCTTGAAGACTGGTGAGCTCCCTGAGTGTGAGAAAATGCAGAATCTTCTCAGCTTCTTTTTGGTTCTGGTCTGTGTGGAACGCTACAGCAAGACTTTTCTAGGGAAGATGAATATCAGTGGGGTGGCTAAACTTGTGCTGCCAGTGAATGAATTGCATTGAGTCCCTCTTCTCTAAGGAAGAGGTCATGCAAGTTGAGAGAGTTATTTTGTATGCTTGACTGACAAAGGAATTTGATGTTATAATTGGTAAGTAAATGCATTTATCTCTGGCACCTAATCTTGACTTCGATTTTCCTAAAATTTCTGGCTATATGATGATTGTGCTGCTCTACATATTTAATTTGTCATTGACTCTCCATGAAAGTAGATTCCTCTCACATCCTCTAACATCGTTTCATAGCCCAGAGTCATGCGTGCAGGAACCATTCTTAGGGCATTTGTCATATGGCATTTCATCTTCAGAACCATGTTCTCAGGTGCATGTGATTATCACTATCATCCCACTTAGGCCTAAGAGATGAGTGAATGCAGGCCATGGCTGCCCTAAAAGTCATCAGTGCCTTGAAGGCCATGAAGGCCAGGGCCTGTGTTCCTGTTTCTCTGCTCCTCTACTTTCCTGACATTCATTTGGAAGATTAGAAAGGCCGAGCTAAAAAACTCTAGTGCTTGTGTTTGAATACGATTAAGGTTAATCTTTTACCCTTTGTTTCATAAGTGGGATGAAATGAAATTTTCTTTTTGAGGAAATAGTTTTGTTTTGAAACAATAAATGCTCTTCCACATGTTTCTGGCACCCCGTTTTCAACCTCTCCTTCACCCAAAGATATTCAAATGAATTAATTTCATTTTTGCAACCATAAAAAGTTTGAAAATGAAAGTCATGTACATGTTTCTTTAGCCACATTCTGCAGTGGCAGAACACCTTTGGAGAAATTGGTCACTGCTTCTTTAAAGCGGGCTAACCATTGACTTTTTATTTGTTTTTTTTTTAATTTAAGAGAAAATAGATACAGAAGCTAGAAATAAAAGTCAAAAAAGACAGACAAACAACAACAACAGATCTGATACAATAACATTGTAGGTTTACACACTGAGGTGGTTGAAGTTTGGCAGTAGTTACAATATTGCATATTATTACCTTCCTAGGGGTTGGGGATATTGACAGATATAGACATGTAAGATTCATCAATTCAGGTATATTAACTTTTCTTTTTCAATAGCTATTGTATTTAGCAATACAGTTTTTTTTAACTGTCTTATTTATGCATATTTATAAATTTATGTCTTTTTCCTTATCTCTTCCTTCCTTCTTTTCCCATTAGAATACCTCTTGTTATCATTGAAATAACTACCCCTAACATCAGATCT
>RJWM01020872.1:0-36775 GCA_004363535.1 Dasyprocta punctata
TTTTTCATTAGTCATTATCTGTTTAGTTATATCTTCTTTGAATTTACCAAGCACTTTATTGAACTGTTGCTACCTCCCTTGGTGTTATTTCAGACATTTCCACTGTGTGGCTCCTGTTTTCCTCCCCTTCATACCCTCTGGATCAGCTCTGGGGGAGTTGGGAGTTAGAAGGGGCATTCTGTTGCCTTGTCTTCTTCTTTTTCTTTTCTCTCTGTCTTTTCTTTTCTTTTTTTTTTTTTTTGTACCAGGGATTGAACTCATGACCGCGCACTTGCTGGGCAGGCACTTATGCCACTGAGCTAAATCCCCAGCCCTGTTGCCTTGTCTTCTCATGATTCTAGTTTTTGTTTTTTCTGTGCCGTGTGCTTGGCTTTGCAACTTCTCTGCCTCAGTGCCTGGTTCTTCAAGAATGGGCCTCAGTATTATTTGTAACCCCCAGGTAATCCAGATATTGGCATGCAGAGAAAACCATTTGATAGTAACAACTGTGTCACCTTGCCTCTAGTAGTAAAGTCAGAGACAAAAACAGTACCGAATATAAACTGGACATGAACAAACTCTTAAGAATGACTCACCAACCACTCTTAAAGCAAGGTCTGTGATTTTGGTATAAGCAACTCGGATACTGACCTACAGTACATCAGACCACTGATTTCTGCTGACTGTAGACAATAGTACAAGAGCTCAAGCAGACCTCTGGACTAAATGGCATCTCCTTCAGATGCCCCTACCCTGCTGGGAGGTTACACCCACCGTACTTCACCTCCAGCCACTGAACACCAGCCCCAAGATCTTCCTGATCCGAGCTTGAGTGTCTTAGAGGATCTCAGAGATCTTTGTCTAGCTCTCACCTTCTCCAAGGCTTTCTCCTGAGACTGTTTCTATGGAAAGGTGGTCTCTATGGAAAGGTGACATGTTAGTCCCATAGTGAAACTCTCCTCTGGAGTGTTGGTCTCATCCACAGTCAGGTTGTCAACTTTTGTTTGTCACCTCTGCCACCCTGTGCCAAGGAGACTCAAGGTCCATGCCTGGGTAGGATTTGGTAGTTTGGTCACTCTGCTCCTCTCCAACTTGGGTCACAATTTGAGGTATCCAGGGATGGTATCAGTGTAGGCAGTCATGGAAGGGCCTCTTCCTTTTGAACATAATTTTTTTTAAAGATCGTGATTTACTGCTCCTTGGTGTGGTTATCTGCAGGACTGTCTTTAATCTATCACTCACTTATAGGGCTTTATTGAAGTCTAATTGACATATGGAAGACTGAAAATGTACAAGAATTTTGTGACATTGAGTTTTGACATGTGTATGCCAGTGAAACCATCACAATTAAATTTTAGATGTGTGTTTATCAGATACATGCTTTGCACACATTTCTAACTAGTTCGTGAATTGCTTTTTAATATTTCTGCCTCTGAAAGTGTATGAAGTCTGATCTATCTGTTCATTCTACTGTGGCTTCTCAGACTTCTCGTTTAAGAAATCTTTGCCAAACCCAAGGTCACAAAGGTTTTATTTTTAGGTTTTATATTTGCCTATGATTCATTTTGAGTTAATTGTGCATGGTGTGAGTTATAAATCAAAACTCATGTTTTGCATGTGACTATCCACATGTGCAGTGCCATTTGTTGAGAACACAAAAACATCTTCACTGAAATACTATTGTATCTTTGTCAAAACATAAGTTGTCTAATTCTAGGCACATGTGCAGCTTGATTCCTGAAGTTTCCATTCTGTTCCATTTATTTGTTGCTTTAATATCACATTGTCTTAATCATCGTAGCTTCACAAATTTGAAACCAAGTGTCGTATCCCTTCAGCTGTTTCTTTTTGAAAATTGTTTTAATTTTGTTCCTTTACACATCCATATGCATTTTAGAATGAGTTTGTCATTTTACACACACACACACACACACACACACACACACACACATGCACACACGCCTACTGGTGTTTTCGTTGGGTTTGTGTTGAATCTGTAGATCAATTTGTGGAGAACTGGCATCATAAGTTTTGAGTCTTCCATCTCATGAACATGGCATCTTTATCCATTTATTTATGTTATAAAAATTCCTCAATAAATGTTTTGTAGTTTGCAATGAACAAATATTCCACATTTTGTTTTTAACAGAAAGCTACCTGAGCATTTTGTATTTGGGAAACTAGGATTTTTAATCTTAGTTTATGACTGTCTGTTGCCAGTGTATGAAAATACAACTGTAGTGCTCCTCATATAGCAAAGATATCATACAATCTGCTAACTTTGCTTATTATCTTTAGTGGTATTCCCTTGGATAGTTTGCATAAATAATCATGTTAATTGTGAATAAAAGCAATGTAATTGCTTTTCAATACGAATCTAATTTACTCATTTTCTTGCCTCATTGTACTGTTCAGGACTTTCAGTGTAAAGCTGAGTATAAGTTGGATAGTCTTGTCCTCATCTTAGAGGGAAAGGATTTTTTTTTAATCAGTTACTTTTATTGATCTTTTCAAAGAACCAGCTTTTGATTTCAACAACTATTGTTTTTCTGGTTTTGGTTTTGCTGATTTGTGCTCTGAGCTTTACATCACCTACTTGGTTTTTTGTTTTCTGTCTCTTCTTTTTATCGTTAGGTGGTATTTCTTCTTTTTTACTACAAATATTCCCTACCATAAATTTCCCTCTTAATATTATTTTGATGTAATGTATTTCGATTTGCTTTAACTTTCTGGGTTCCCCTTTGATTGCTTGTTGGAACTATGAATTATTCAGAAGTTTTTTACTTAGCTTCCAAATACTTGGGTAGATTTCAGGAGATTTTTTGTTATTGATTTCCAATATAATTCCACTCTACTCAGAGAACCTGTCTTGTATGTCTTGAGTCCTTTGAAATTTATCAAGACAGAATATGATCTGTCTTGCTAAGCATCATGTATACACTTTCAATGAAATGTTCTGGTGAGGGTTGGAAAATGTCATAAATGTTAGAGCAGACTGGCCTTCAAAAACAGATTTCTGTTGACTTGTATGAATTATTTAGAGACAAATTTTGAAATCTCTAACTATTAAGTTCTCAAAAGTTTTATTAGTTTTTTATGTCTTCCTGGTGAAGTTATTTCTTTATGATTAGAAGATGACCTTTTGTAGCTCAAATACATCTCTTTGCTCTGAAGTCTGCAATACTGGTACAACCATTTCAGCTTTGTTTTATTAGTGTAAGAATGGTACATTTTTCATCTGTATGTGTTGATTTAATGTGCATATTTTCCAGGCATCGTTTACATTGATTTTGTGTTTCAACCATTCTAATAAGCTTTACCTTTAATTAGGGCCTTCAAATATGTAGATTTAATATGATTGATTTTATTAGGTTGAAATCTAGCTTCTGACTGTTCATTTTCTCTTTGTTCTATGTGATTTTTGCTCTTCTTTCTTCTCTTTCTGCCTTCTCTTAGATCAGCATTGGTGTTCTATTTTATCTCTGCCATTGGTTTATCAACTGTAACTCTTCCTTCAGGTCTTTCAGGAGCCCGTTGCTTTAGCGTTTATTGCAGCATGCCTCTTTACCTTATACTAACTTCAACTATGTATACCATTTCCCTTTACAGTAGTACACTTCCTCCTTTCCTTCCCAACCTTTGTTCTGTTGTTTTCATCTCCTCTACCAATATGTTATACAACTCGTTATTGCTAAAATTATTGATAAAGTCACTTCTCTATAAAGATAAAGTAATATTTATATATTTACACTTGTGGTTACCATTTTGTGACTCTTCTTTTCTATGGTCAGACTCAGAGTTTCATCTGGTTCCATATCCTCCAAATGGAAAGGTGTCTAGTCATTTCCTATAGTGCAAGTCTGCTAGTAGTTAACTCTGATGGTAGCTTTTGTGTGTCCAAAGAACCATTCATTTTGCCTTAATTTTGAAAGATCTTTTTGCTGAATATGGAATTGACTGAACTATCTGTTTCCCTGCTCCAGTGCTTTAAAGATGTTGCTCCAGCGTCTTCTCACTTGTGTTGTTTCTAATGTGACCTCTGCTCTTGTGTCTCCTCTGTTACTCCCTTGCCGCGTGTCTGTCTTTCTCTCCATGCTGTCGAGCTTTTCTGTTTATTGCTGGTTTAGATAACGACGGCCTTGACACTGTTTTCATTACAATACTTGAGGCTCGAGGAGCTTTTGCCTGCTTCTTCACAGGAGTATGAACTTTGATTGGATGGCATACAATTGTGAATTTATTTTCTTAATTGTTGTGTACTTTTCTATTCCTCTAAGGATTCTTGAATTTTATTCTAGGAAGCATTTAATTTACTTGCAAATAGCCCATTCATCCAAGTCTGGCTTTTAAGGTATCTTCGATGGAACCAGAGTAGTGCTCAGTCCGGGGCTGGCCCCTGCGTGTGCTGCACAGCGTCTCAAGCCGCATCATGTTGTTTTCCAGGCTGGGTGATGCGAACAGGCCACGTGTCCAGCCTGTCCCTGACCCTTCACTCACAGCGCAGTAGCAGCTGGAGTCTCATGGGACCTCTGCAGATCTCCTTCCCACTTCTCTGTGCCACAGACTCCAGGTGCTGTGGTCTCCTTAGTCTCTCAGCTTCTTTTCTCAACCCAGGGAATGTGCCACACTGTTTCTGGTTCCCTTTGCAAGGTCCAGGTGCTGTGAGCTCTCTGAAGGCATCTGCCAGGGCAACTGTACGGCTCACTTCATTTGATTTTTATATCTAAAGCATCTCTATTCTTCGTTACTGATCTTTAGCATCTTAAAAACCATCATTTCATAGATATTGATTGCTGTTTTGTTTTGTTTTGAGAGGAGAAAGACAATTCCATTCCTGCTTCCTCATCCTGGCCAAAACAAGTTAGCACCCTCACATTTGCTTTGCAGACTAGGATGCCTGCATTTTGGGGGGCCTTATTTATCATATCTTGTTTTATATGATTGCCCAGACATTTTCTAAGTGCATATGTGGCAAAAAATAAATAAATAAACAAATAAAAAAGACAGCAGCCTTAGCTAGATGGGCTCGCCTGGTTTGTTTTCATCCGTGGAGTGGAAATGTCACACTCATGTACTGACTGGGCTAGGGAGAGAGCCACCTGAACGGACAAACGGTGCGCTGCGGGGATGCCGAGAGTGCCCAGGGCCTGTCTGAGTCTGCACTGTGGCCTGGTTTCCCTCCCCTGTCCACCCGCAGTGAGCAGCGCCAGGCACAGGGTGGATGTGTGGTAGATGGGCGCCCCACTGATCCGATCAAGGCCATGCTTGATCATGGCCTTGCCGTGCTGCGGCAGCCCTGGGTTTCTGTCTTGGTCCTCCGGTGGACATGCTGGTGTTGGATGCCTGGTAGAGACCCAGGGCAGCATGGTGACAAAGGTGACTAAGGAGTCCCAGAGTTGTGGAGGGAGTTGTATCTGGTCACAGAACTCTCAAGTCATTAGCAGTTGGACTTTATGGTCCTGGGACAAAAGAGGTTATGGAGGAAGATTTGGCGTCGAGGCAAGGGTTTGAGGGTTGAGTCCTGGGAACTCCTTCCTTTAGAGGTGGGGAGAACACGAGGAGCTGGCAAAAGAAGTGGAGACGTGGTCCTCCAGTGGGAGGCCCCCGGCTGGTGTGACACCTGGGATGAGAGACCCGAGAGGCTTCCGAGAAAGGGCTGATGGACAGCATCAGGGCCTCTGTTAGTTCAGACAAGGGCGGACGGAGATTCTCCACCAGCACCCTTTGCTTCCTGCAGTGGGTAACGGGAGCTGAGTGCCAGGGGCTGGGGATGTATCCTGAACTCGACACATAGCTCTGTGGCGTGTGCGTGGGCTGTGGAAGCTGCCGTGGAGCCCAGGACTCTGCTCTTCAGGTGTTGTCTGGGTCACTCTGGTACTGGCAGGAACCGGCCAGCATTGGACCCTGCCCGAGACTCAGCTAATATGCCTTGAATAAATATCTCTGCACTGCCATAAACCTTCAATTAATGTCTAGTTTGATTTGATTGAATTGATTCTGGTACTTACTGCATAGAAGCAACAGATTTCTTGTTGGTTTTATGGAGGAGACCATTTTCTACCATCCACCCTGACCTCTCTCAACTTCTTTATCTTATTTACTGTACCTGAGGTAACCATTTTTATGACAAAAAAAACAAAACAGAGAAAACCAAAATTAATGAGGGAAATGATCAATCTCTGGGTTTAATGGGCCATTTTATAATAAATTACACGTATTTAAAAACTCGATCTCACACATATACACATCAGTCTGTCTAATGTTTTTTTAACAGTAATTTTCTTCCATTAGTGATATATTAGGAGGTTTTTTTTGGCCACTGAGTAGCATGTGCATCGTGATTATTAATAAGAACACGGTGTCCAAGTGGAGAAGAGGTACCATGATTTAATAAGCGCCCCTCATTGGAAGTCTAGGTTGTGTTTAATTTCTTCCTCTCCTTAATAAAGCTGGGATAAGTATCCCTTTAGGTATTTTTATGCACTTGCTTATTTGTTTAGGAGGAAGTCTGCCTCGAGTGGGATTTCTGGAGGAAAGGAGAAGAACAGGAAGCAGTCACATTTGGGAGCACTAGGGAGAGATGGAGTGGCTGCCTGTGAGCTCTGGGGACAGGAAGTCTCACCCCGTTCTCCGCTTTTGCTTCCTGCTCATGGTTAGACAAGATGCTCTGGGAATGTTCCTTCAGATTGATTCAGCCGAGTAGAAGGGTCACCCCACCTTATGAAAAGTTCTCCTTGCAAGCAATTTTTCTAGAAATTTCCTCTTTTGAATTTTAAGTAGCAAAAACTGCTACTGTCAGGAAGTCATGTAACTTCCAAATACCGTGGTGCGACCGGCCTGACACCCTGAAGACCGCCCAGCACCTTCTGCTGTGACTGCACCGTGTGCCTTTCCTGTGGTCTTCTGTGTCCCTGCCGTGGTCCTGGGGCTGACTGGGGAACAGATGAGAGTCACCTGCCGACAGCACAGACATTCCTGAGCGCGAGGTCTCATCTACGTCCAGAAATCTCCAGCGGCAGGCTCTTCTCAGTGAAGAACTCGTACGATGAAAAGTTTGTAATGACAAGCCTGAGACATTTGCAGTGAGCTTAAGGACTAGCTTTATTAAAAGCTCAAATGATTAAACCACATTCAGTACAGTTTTATGGTTCAGCACACTGTAGTTTTTGGAAAATGGCAGTCCTTTTTCTGTCATGTATTGGACCCCTGACATTCATGAAGGATTTGTCTCCAGACTTTTGAGACTTCCGAAATTCATGAACATCGCCATGGCTGTTTCCCCATAACGTGCAGTAAAGACCAATAAAAAATACATGTGACTCCTTCAGACACTTTATGATTCTATAAATACGGAACTGCAGCCATTTGTAAAGCTATTAAACTCAGGCTCGACTCCTTGCTGAAATGATTTTTCAGTCATTATTTTTCTCTTTCTCTCTAAGGCACATGACAAACAAGTTAACATTAGAAATTCAAGCCCTGGCTGAATTCCATTTTTGTGTCTTGCCTTATCCCAAATTTCTCTTAACCTGACACGTTGTCTGGCTGAGTTCCTGGCTCTGTATTCACACTGCACGGAGCAGGAGTGGACTTGCTCTGGGGAGCCGTTTTCCTTAAGAAATCAATTTTGCCTTCATCTGAGGAAGGGACCATGTGGGACGGTGGCCTGAATCCCCCCGGACACCCTCGTGAAGCTGCACAGCCACCAACTGCAGAGCTGCCAGCCCTATAGTGGCTGACACTTTAGAGTTAGTGCAAACGTCAGCATGGGCGTGGCCAGGCCCGAGGCGGGAGGGGCGCTGTTACTCAGAAGTTCAGTTACTAGGTCACCAGCCTGGCTTCCTGCAGCTCTCTCCCTGTGCACGCACACAGCTGGGGCCATTTCTGTTCTTGTGGGGATTTATTACCCCAGATCCTCCTCACGCCCCGCTTTCACTCAGCTGCTGCAGGGTATGCGTCAGCTCCGAGCAAAAACAGCCCGGCAGATGCAGGGCCAGCCATGCATGGGCCACTGAGATTCTCGCTGGTGATTGGCTGACTCCATGCCGTCCCAGGACGCAGGGAATAAGGGGCATCGTGGAATTTAAGTTCCAGCGGGGGAGACTGACTGTGAACTAGATAACAAGAAACACGTGGGTGAAGGAAGGGATGGCGACAGTGTGGTGCGATGGTGGCTTGGGGCTCTGATTCCTGCTGTGCCACGCACAGATGGCCCAGGTGGAGCGGGGGGCAGACAAAGGAGAGAGAGATGGGATGTCCTAGCACAGCGCTGGCGAACCTTTTAGAACTTGCGATAATAACACACTTCCCGCCCTGGCATGCGTGCTATAGGTTTGCCATCAGTTTTCCTAGCAGCTAAAAGAAAGCCTTGCATGGCCAGAAGGTGGCAGACAATGGGAAGAGAGACCCATGTTGCCCGGGAATGGGGCACAGCCCCCAGAGGTAAATACTGTATACCCGTGCCCCTAAGTCAGAACGGATGGTATTAAAAGTCACCCTGGGACAGCAGGTGTCACCAGGACTCTCCCTGGAAGCCTGGGAGGTGCGATCCTCTGGGTGGGGCGCCGAGTGAGCCGGCTTGGGGCATCACGTGCTGTGCTGCCCCCTGGCCCCACCATGGCGTGTGGCTCTCCAGACTGCGGCTCCTTCCTCCCACCTGCGGGAGGCTCGGTTGCAAGCCCGCAGCTATCTAAGGCCTGTTTTCTCTGTCCCCTTGTCTCTTCTCCCCCACGGGTCTCCCAGGAACACTGCCGAGGAAATGCAAGAAGGAACTTCTGGCTGTGAAGCTGAGGAACCGGCCGAGCAAGCAGGAATTGGAAGACCGGAATATTTTCCCCAGGAGGACCGATGAAGAAAGACAGGAAATTCGGCAGCAGATTGAGCTGAAACTCTCCAAGTAAGTGGGAGTGCGCAGCCTGGGCCGTCGGAAACCCTGCCTGCGCCTCTGGCTGGGCGGGAGGCCCCGTGCAGAGCGTGGGCAGCGGACTTCTGTTGCGGGGCCTGGCCTGTGCGTCCTAAGTGGCTCTACATGTTATTTCCCATGACTGTCAAAACTGTCCCCAGATGTCGCCAGATGCCCCCTGGGAGGGAAATCGGAGCCAAACCAGGTGCGTGAAGGCGTTGAGGGGTCAGAGCTAGAACCAGCCGTGCCAGAGTTGAGGACGGGGACCACCCCTACGCGCCTCCATCTGGTGGTTTTCTGGCGAGAATGTAACTGTGGTATGGCTTGATCTTGTAAGTTTGTCAAGGGAAGCTGCGCACTCACGCGGATACACGTACACACACTTCCGGGGATAGCGCGTCCACGCGGTCAGACGTCTGGTCGTGGCGCAAAGCCAGGAGCGAGAGCCTTCTTCGTTGCCCTGGGTCCCTGCGTGGTCCCCGTGGGCGGAGGCGGCTGTGGGGTGGAGGGCAGAGCTCAAGGTTGGTCCTGCTGGCGCCGTGGCCGAAGGCGGGGCCGCTGCTGCACCTGGGGGGCCTGTGGCTTTGGGGAGTGCTCAGTGGCCCAGTCCCCATCCACAGATACCGTCTGGTGGCCCAGGACGGCAAAGCCTAGACCAATGGGTTCTTCCAGGAAAGCGAGGCCCAAGGTAGGGCCGGATGTCAGCCGCGCTCGTTTGAGCTCCAGGGTGGGAAAGTACCGAGCGCACAGCCCTGATGTGGCATTTGTGCCTCCCCCTTCTGCTCCCTCTTCCTCTTCCTGACTGCCAGCCTGGCCACACAGAGCTGGACCTGGGGGGACAGCGCCCTGGACACCCCTAGTCTCGCTGTCTTCAGTGTAAGCCCCAGAGCTGGCAGCCGTGAGGGGCCGCCCAGCTGGTGGCACTGTCTCTGTGCCTCCTCGACCCGCTCTCTGTCAGCGCTTCTCCCCGTCCCCTGCCAGTGGGACCCGGGCAACCCTGGGCTGCAGGCCAAAGCGAGCCTGGGAGTCTGTGATCCCGACGCGCTCCGGGGCTCGCGCTGCGGGACTGTGGACGCACTCCAAGCAGCGAGGGTCTCACGCAGGGTTCCCAGCTGTGGCTCCCTAGAGGGGTCCGCGGGGTGCTCGGGTGTATTCCAGGCCCCCTCCCACTGCGTACCAGAAGGACAACCCCGCCCGTGATCACTGAATACAATTCCAGACGGCGACTGGTGTGCTGTGGGGTCAGACCTGGCCTAGAGGTCGTCTTGGGCTCCTTCCCATGGCAGGCCCTCCTCTGCCCAAGGCCAGGCCACGTCTTTTTGGGGGAGCCCTTGTGGCTGCTCCGCCTGCGGTTCCCATCTCCTGCAGTCCTCCCTGGACTGCGTGAGGGAGGGCAGGGAATGGGGGTGGGCAAAGCCAGGACACCAGCTGCTGTGACCTCCACACAGCCCCGAGGGTGCCTGCTTCTGGGGGCTCAGCGCTCCTGCCTGGAAAGGTGAGATGAGGTCACCTCTTGGCTCGCTGTGGAAGAGGGGCTGCCCAGCGTGGCCCACGCCCACTGCAGCCATCGTGAGGTCTCACACCGTGGCCTGGGAGCCGGGGCACGGGTGGGCTTGGAACCACACAGACGGGGCTTAGAATCCACGCTCTGCACTGACATCCTGGGCACCCTGGGCAAGGGCGTCTGCCCCGCCCACCCATTTCTCTCCTTCATTCAGTGGGTGCCGACGCTTTCGGGGGCCTTTGGGAGAGCCTGGAAGGGAGGCAGGCATGTGGTGTAACCCTGACAGGCAGCGGGTGCTCAGCCAATCTGGGTGACGGGTGAGTGAAGCCTGGGACCTGGTCTCCCAGCCCCTCTTCCTGCTCTGGTCCTAATGTGCATGGTCGAGGGGGCCCAGGCCCAGATCCACAGTCAAGATGCCTGTGGCTCCCAGACCCCAGGGGAGGTCCGAGGAGGGTCGCCCACCCAGCCCTGTGAAGGCGGTTCCTCCTGGCTAGGACCCAGGTGCACGTTTGTGAATTCTCTAGGTGGGAACCCAAGCTGGGCTGCCTCAGCCTGGCCAAAGTGAGGCTATCAGGGCCATCACCATTCCTCGCACCATGTCTGGGCATTTCTGGGGTCACTGGGGAGTTGTGTGGTGGACTGTGCCATGTCCCTTTGCCAGCCTCACCAAGTCGTTCCAAACTGTGGCGCCATCTTCCTCCCTACCAGACTGTAGGACCCTGCTGCTTTGGGCGTGATCTCTGCCAGTCTCAGGGATGGGATGCATGAACTCACGAGAGCTGTGTTTCCATTTCTTCAGGGCCCAGAGAGGGTGATTGTGTGTTCTGTTCTTGAGTTTTGCCCTCAATTGAAATTCTTGGAATTGTCCCAGATAGTGGCAGGAGGCACTGTCGGCCATGTCTCTCAACTGCCCCTCTGGCCTGAGGTGTACAGTCCTCCCCATGTGGACCTTGAATGGGGCCCCTCCCCTCACCTCCCCTAAGGGGTTACTCGGATGAACGGAGACCACGCTCAGTACCCCTGACCTGGCGAGCACCCAGCTTAGTGGCACAGCGTGCTGTGGAGTGCAATGGCTTCGCCTGTGATCCAGGCTGATCGGGAGCTGCTGCCGCTGCCCGAGGTGACCGGACAGAATCTGGCCATGTGTCACTAGTTCAGAGAAAGAGCAAAACTGAAAATTGGATGTACAGTTTGCACTGTGTGGTATTGCTTTCATGCCATCCTAAAAAGGAAAAATTGTAATTTGAAAAATCCTAAACTGGGAATTGTATTTTCACTTTTAAAGCCTTTTCTTTGGCATACCGAAGTTTTGATGTGTAAGTTGTTGGGTGACAGTCATGCACATCAGGAGCTGGCTGGTTTTAAAGGATCAGTGGTGAATTTCTTCAGATGTGTGGGCTGTACTGTCTGTCAGACCTACTCCACTGAGGCACTGAATCACTGAAGCAGCTACAGACCCTCTGAAAATGAGTGGGCATGGCTGGGTATGAGTAAAACTTTATTTCCACAATAGCGAGCAGTCCTTGAAACAGTTTGCAGAGTACTGATGTGTGTTAGGTCTCACAGTGTCTGTGCCTGTGTCTGGGACAGTACCCAACACCCACAGCTTAAAGGAGGAGGGGTTTATTTTGGCTCACAGTACAGTCTGTGGTTAGCTGGTGCCAAGGTGGGAACGGCATGGCAGGAGGGTCTGGTGAAAGAGAGTTGCTCACCCCAGGGTGGCCAGGAAGGAGAGAGTAGGGGAGCCAGGGCCAAGAGCCCATCCTTCAGGTCACTACCCCCTGAGCCACGGCTTCCAACAGGCCCCTCCTCCTCGTAGCACACTGAGCTGTGAACTCGCCGTGGACCGATGCGTGGGTCAGCACGGCGCCTCCGTGGACCCACTCACCGCCCCGGAGCTCCACGTCTGAACACATGAGGCTCGGGGGGACATTTTAGATCTAAACCATAGCAGCACCATTTTTAAAAAGTCTTTCCTAGTCTGGGGGTCAAAATAATTCTATTTGCTCATCATCTCATTTGTCCTTGCCTTCTAACTGTACCAGTTGAAAATGTTTACCTATTTCATAACCAAACTAAGTTCTCTTGCAAACTGAAATATTGAGTGAATAAGCAAAAAGAAGGTAGGTAAAGGATGATAGCACCTGTAGCTCGGAAATGCTACGAAAGCCATCACGGTGTTGCTGAGAAGGCGGGAAGCCTGGGCGCCCATCCCCGGCTGTGGCTCCGAAGGGGGAAGTCAGCGCTGCCGGAGGAGGTGCCAGAAGCAGAGGACCTGGCGTTCGATTTACCCGTTACTCCCTGCACCCGTGACTGATTTCACACCTTGGGCTGGGCTGCAGTGGCTCCCTGGATGTTTCTCTTCGTGGTTTAATTGGGTCCCTGTGTCTGTGCTTTGCCTCCTTTCAGATATTCTTCCACCATCTCATACTGAATAATTCAGTCTCTGGTTTCCATAGCAACATGCCATCTACTGTATCCTGAAGAGCATTTGGTATTTTCATTTTATTTTATTTTTGATTTACAGACCCATAATATTTTATTTTCCTAATGCTCCCAAGTTGGAGGTAGTGACTGTTCACCCAGTCACTACCCCCCATCCCCACCCCAGGCCCCATGACGGAACTCCACGTGCTTAGTCTGGGGACTGTAGCGAGGTTGGCGTTAGTGTCCCCCTTTCTGCACAAGGGCTCCTGCTTGCCTTTAAGGCACATACCAGAGCACAAACAGAGCGCTGAGGACCTGCAGTTCTCTGGTGTCAAACAGGGTCCCCAGAAGTTACACATCATGCCACTTTAGTCCTATCGGGGAGCTGGCCTAGATCCCCAGTCTCCCTAACGAGTGTACAGCAGAGGCTTAAATAAATGAGACAAGTGATGATTTTAGGGCTCCAGGAGGATCAAAGCCCTCTGCAGAGTTCTTGACTCTGAGGCTATGATGAGGGCTAAGACAAAGAGCTACTCTGTGCAGCCCATATTTATTTCCATTTTCAAACAAAGAGGGGGGATACTGAGGAAAGCAGGGAAATGAGCAGGACCTTGGGAGTCACTTCAGACTTCAATTAGTAAATTATGCCAATTAAGGAGAACTGTCTTATCTCCATGATGACATTTATGGTGGGAATGAGATGTCTGCAGCTGTAGTCTGTTTACGTAATTGAGTTTAGAGCCCAGTGTCCTCAGCTGTGGCCTTATCTTGCCCATTGAGGTATCTCTGGCCTCAGAGGCCACTACAGGCCTCAGCCAGGACCAGTGATTCATAGAGGTTCACTTACTATGAATCAGCTCCCATTGCCGGGCAAGGGGCCTAGGCCTAGGACAGGCTCACAGATAAACATAGAAAGCCAATTAGTTAACTTTAAATCCTGCTCAGAGCCGCTTCATAGTGGTCTCCAACCCTGTCCACCACACCTGTTAAGGCCAGCAATGAAAAAGCCGCTGACCACTGTCATTCTTCAGTGCTGACCACATGCCCCATTTTGGGCCATCCTCTCAGTGACCAGGTAATGTAGGAGTCACTGTCATCTCTGTTGTAGAGGTGACAAAGTTAAATTACAATGAGAGTCTGAATTGCTTTGCAGCCACTTAGCAGGAAGGAGCAGGCTTTGGAGTCTGCAGACCCGGAACGTGGAGACAGCCTCAGGCTAAGCCTCCTGGGCACTGAGGTGCTGCCCTGTGTATCTGAGGCATGGCTTTGCCTTCTCTTCTGTTGGGTTGGCTTTGATCGGAGTACACTTAAGCCACCAGCCAGTGCATAGTTCTTTGGCATAAAGGACTCTGCTCCTGAATTGGAGACAGGGAGGATGATGCAAAATGTCACCTGTCCTGGGACAGGACGGGAGCAGAGTTAGAGATCCTTCGTGAGAATATTAGGAGAGAGACTCAGCCCAGCCTGGCTTTGGAGCAGGGGAGCAGGCTGGCTTGAACCACACCCCTCCCAGTCTCGGCGTGTGTCTTTGGGAGTCTGTCCCGGTCTGTGAGTAGAAATGGTGGCAGTTTCCTCTGGGCTCTTTCCAGCGTTCCAGATGAGTTCCTGTGAGAGGGAGTGAAGTGTGGTAGGGGCCGCTGGAGCTGGAGCTACTCTTACGACCAAGCTCACCTGCACAGGACACGGAGGCCACCAGCAGGTCTCAGGAGAATTACATGAGACTGTTGAATAAATAGTGGCTGGAGGGCCAGAGATGCCGGTAGACCAGGTAGCTGCAAAGCCTTGCTGTGGATGCCCGTGGGAGATGGTCTTGTCCTGTGCGTGACTGTGGTGTGCTTTACCTGGAGACCTGGCACCGGGCAGGCGCCTCCTGAATGATGCACAACCCTCCCGTTAGCACTCTCTAGGGGAGTCTTTGTTCTGGGGCCGTGTGTGAGAATCTGATTAAACCTCAGCAGCATCCTTCAGGAGCTGGCATTTAGCATGTTAACACAGTCATTAGCTGATCTTCCAGCTCTCTTGTACATTCCGTTCTGCTGCATCCAGAACAGTGCACTACCACTCAGGCCTGGAAGAGAACACAGGTCCCGGGGGAAAGACTGCACTGCTGTCCTCGCCTGCTGCCCGCCCCGCCGAGCGCTCCCTGAGACCTGAGGGCCTTTAGGAGGAAGCTTGATGCTGGGAGGTGGCAGCATGCAGGCCGGCCAGAGCGAGGGTCCGCTGGACCCGGGCGTTAGTGTGCCGTCCTCTTCGTGCCGACACTGGAGGGGATCTGGGCACTGTGCGGTTTCTCAGAACTGTGGACATAGCGCTTTGAAAGCTCTGCCGTTTCTGGGCTTAGCGAAACAATGGATTCCTTTTAATGGCCCAAATAAAGTTGTTTCTAAAGAGTGGAAGTTTCATTGTAGGAGGTGGAGGCTTTGCAAAGCACGGGCTGGCGGTCCCTCCCCTCGCCTGCCTGACCTGCAGTGGGGCTGGGAGCCCACTGCGACCTGGGTGACTGGAGCGCAGTCCTGTGCACTTTGCAGCAGGGAGCAGACACAGTTATTGGCAGCAGCATCGCTCACATTGCCCTGCACAGCACGTCCCTAAGGTCTTTAAGAGTCTCTGGGCGGGTCCTATTAGTGACCCCAGTTTTCAGAGGAGGAAAACTCAAAAAGTGGACACTTCTGCCCATGGTCACATACGGGGGAACGAAAGGAGGAGATGCTTGAGTGGATAAGCGACCGTCTGATCCACATCAGTTGGCAATCTGGCTGTGGGAAAAAAACCATAGGGAAGCAGTGGAATGCCGATTCCAGGCACTGCCCCATCCCGAGGAGGGCTCTGTATGTTAAGAGCCTCTCTTCCCCAGGGGTCACCACCACCTTTACTGTACTGTGACCTTGTTCTCGGATCCGGGGGAGACTGTTACCCGAAGCTTTGGTGTCGCAGTCCCCTGGGCTTCTGCTCAGCGGCGGGTCTGCTGGTGTCCTAAGGAGACTGCGCATTTTGTAATCGATTGCTTTGGTTCACTGTGAAGTGCGTTGCGCCATCTGGGGTGTGAGTCTGCGGCTGATCTTCTGTTGTATGCCCTTTGCCTCAGTTTCCTCAACTCTTCCCCTTACCTGTGTGGGGGACATCTTCCTCTCCATAGTTTCGAATCCATTGCTAGATTTTACCTATTAAAACTTAAGTATTTTTCTGAAGGCCGTGTTGGCATGGTTTTGCCATCTAACATCATATCAGAAGTGTTTGCAAATACTCCTTTGTAACAGTGGTACCGTATTTAAGGAGGAGGGGAGAAGGCCAGATTGTGGTTCCTTCCTGCAATTGGTAGACATTTAGTTTGCTTCAAGATCTTCACATTTCAAATAAAGCTACAGTGATCATTTTCCCACGTGACAGATTTTTTCTCTTTTTATGGAGTATTTACATGAACTGCATTTCCAGAAATATTAAAGAAAAGAATACCGAATTGGGCACAAATAAAACCCATCCAATAATATAGTAGGAGCCCAATAGATCAGCGAGGTAAAACTAGAATGCATTGGATGAGGGGAGAGTGAATTCTGTTTTTTTTTGCAGTACTGGGAATCAAACTCATAACCTTGTGCCTGCCAGGCAGATGCTTAAGCCACTGAGCCAAACTCCCAGCCCTAGAGAGTGAAATTTCTGAACAAATATATGGAAAATAACTTTACTTGTAACTGCAGACATAAAAAATTACATTAAAAGAGCACTTGTTCCCAGTTAACAATAAAACATTTATATGCTTTTTGAATACCATTTTAATAGCACTATTAATACATAAATAATGATAACTAAGTAACAGTATCTGGCACTAGTGGGGTGGTTTATATCCCTGTATTAGTCAGCTTTTCAACCCTGGGATTGAGCATCTGACACACGATTTAAAGAGCAAAGGCTTATTTTGGATGATGGTTTCAGAGGTTTCAGTCCGTGGTTGGCTGGCTCTGAGGTAGGAACATCATGGTGAGGGAATTGGCTGCAGAAAGAAAACTCATGGTAGCTGGAAGCTGAGAGCAGGGGAAGAACCTAAGAGGAGGGGACCAGGGACCAGATGGAGAACCTGACGTCGTGCCCTTGTGACCTCAGCTACACACCTACCCAGAGCCGGCAATTCCTAGGTGTCTCTTGAACTAGTCAAAGTGACCATCAAGATTAATCTTTACAATCTCCATGGGCAGTCACATGGGAACAGGGGACTCAAAAATAATTTCTCGATGTGTACGCATCACTGGGGCAACAATTTGTACCCTGTAGCTTAACATTCTGCTTGTGGCATCTAAGAATTTAAGAGAAAAAAATAAAAGGAGGAGAGGTAAGTGCTGAACCCCTGTGCGACGAGGACTGGGGAGTTGTTCTCAGGACTTCCTCGCCCTGGTCGCACCCCTAGGGTACTGGCTCATGTGGCCCATAGTGTGCCTCATGCAGGGCCTGACACTGTTCCTCAACACAATGATCATTGCTGTCCTTAAGAAATCTTGCAGATTTTGCCTTCAGCCCATGTTTAATCCACAGTGGCTGTGACGGAAGGAAGGGTTTCAAGTTTCTTACACTTGCAAAGCAAAGATGAGCTGTAGAGCAGGCCCCGTTTATCCTGCAGGTTCACATGGCCTTGTCCGTCCCTTGGGGTGCACATCACCCGCTGCAGGAATACCAGGTCCGTGCAATAACAGGTGGCAGGCGCCAGGGTGCAAAGATGCACAGACCCGCTCCCCGGCCCATAAATCATTGCATGTAATAAAACAGGAACCAAGGTAGATGAAGAAGCCAGCTACAGAGCTGCAGGGCCCAGGAGGGCAGATCGATCCAGCAGGAGGTGGGTAGAGTTGGGGCGCAGGCATCGGAGAGAGGGGGATGCATCAGAGAGAACACGGGCCCACGTATGGAGGAGCATTGGTTCAGCTGGTGTGCTGGAGGCCAGGAGGGCCAAGGTGGGCCAGAGAGAGAGCGGCTGCTCAGAAGCGTGGTGGTCTGCCCTTGCTGCTGGCTGGGGTCCCTGCTGCCATGACGATTCACTGCTGGGCGCAGGCTGGGCCCCTGGCAGACCCGGGTGAGCTTGCCAAAGAAGCCCGAGGGACACAGAGAGGGATGGGCTGTTTGAACCAGGCGGTCACAGTTCTGGGCAGTGCTGGCTCTGAATTTGAGGGCGTTTAAGAGCCCTTGTGGTGGTTTATTTCCTTTTATTGCTGGTTCATTTCCCACCTCAGTGTCTACCCTCTGACTTCATGTTGCTTTTATAGATAGATAGGGAGTGGTGGCTGGTTGGTTGGTTGGTTTTCTGTTTTGTTTTTGACCAGCAGGGACCACAGGGGACTTCCGTGTGTTAGAGGTAACGAGCCTGTCTCCTGGAAACTGGTAGCAATGAGCTTTCTTCTAAACTACAACTCAAAGAAAATGAACAGACTCAAAGTCTGCTTTGCTTTGTTCTGGAAGCCTGCAGGGCTCCTGCTAGTGAATTTTCCCCAGTAATCTGGGATTGAATGTTTAGCACATTGGAGTCAAATGCTTCTGTTTGGATAAAACAAGACATGAAGGAGGAGTGAGATTTCTTTCCCAGTGCATAGGAAGGGGTGGGGACGCAGTCTCCCAAGCTTGACCTGGGGCCAGTGGCTGACGCGTCCCGCCCGGATACCCAGTCAGAGCTACCCTTGAGTTGCTCATTGGGTGTCTTCAGCAAGGGAAGAACAATGCGCCCTCCCAGCCCGAGCCAAGGAGCACGGGAGAGGCCTCAGCGGTGAATTTGGTTCCTGAGACCCAGAAGCACGTTCTCAGCTCCGTCTCTGAAGTTGCCGCTAGGGGTAAAGTCCAGAGGGATCTCAGATGCATGGTAAATGAGTAGACTAATAAAACGCTCATTCTACCCAAGATATTTCGTGAACAAAAAGCTAACCGCTAGCTATTTCCCACCAGAAGAGAGCATCTGTGATGGGGAAGGGTGAGATTTAGCTTTAATGGGACTCTGGGTGTACAGTGAACCTCAAGGTTGCAAAAGCGTCCTTGGCATTTGGCGTCATGGACGTGAGGATCTGATGGGAACTTTAAGCGTATCGGGTTTGCGAAGATTTCACCACAGTCACAGGAATTTCACCTTTCATAGGTGCTATTGGTCCAGTGCAGTCCGCGTGTGCTGACGACTTTGTACACATCCTTTAGTTCCAGTGTGATAGGCCTCACAATCCCCACTGTGCACGCGAGGAGACGGAGGCTCAGAACGGTTAGCAGCCGGTGAGCAGTGGTGTGAATCCAGCCTGCTAACCCTCCTGTGCTTTGCCTTAGCATTCGCACAAGCAACCTACCTCACAGCTCCCCGCAGCGAGCCAGGGGCGTTCCCTGGTTTACGTGATTCTCCACGGAGGCAGCAGACGCCCCTCAGAGGGAGGAGTTTACTTCTTCAACACTTTATCCTCAGCTAACCACTGTCCAATGGGTGGGTGGGTGGGTAGATAGATGGATAAATAATTGTACAATTGGCTAGATATGTGATTAGGAATTAGATGAAGAGATAGGTAGTTGAATGGTGGGCAAGTTGGATGGATGCATGGATAGAGACACAGTTGAAAGGATGGGTGGGTGGTGGGATACTTACAGAAGTAGATAGGAGTAGGTAGAAGAAGAGACCGAGGATGCATAGGTAGTTAGGTACGTGGTGGGTGGTTGTGCAGCTGGATGGCTGAGTGAATGGGTAGCTGGATGGTGGGCAGCTGGATGGAGTAGTTGTCTCATCATTACATAGATGGCAAGGTGGATAGAGCAGTAATTAGATGGATGATTATCAGGGCGTACCAGGCACAGCAATTGAGAATTCAGTTCAGCAGTCAGTGGCTATCAAATGACTGTCTTCCTTTATGTATCAAGTTCTTCAGATACATTTAAGAAATGATTCCATTTGCCAAGGAAATGTAAACCCATCTATTAAGAAGTGCATCTGGATGGGGCGGGCCCTCCGACCTTCAGTGGGCATCGCTGCTTTGGGAGGTTGGTTCCACGGAGGGAGGAGTACCAGGCCAGACACCGGGCACACTTCCTGCTGCATTGCTGCTCCCTGGCAGCCACTGGGGGCCCAGAGATGTCGTGTGACTGCCCCTGGGGTGGCCTCTCGGGGACCTCGGGGCTCCTCTGCTAGCTGTCTGAGCACTTAGCACAAGGTCGACGGAGAAAGGCCTTCCCGGCAGGAATGCAGTGACCTCGACCCTGCAGAGTGGGCCCCAGGCAGTGACCCCACCGCTTGTCTCACATGTCCCACCACGACCTGGGTCAGAACACTTGCCGTAGCAGGCGCTGACTCGGGTCGTGAGACGTGACCTGATGCGCCCGGCAGGGACTGTGCAGACGGAGTCCCCTCAGGGTCCGAGGGACTGCCAGATCTGCGGGGCCAGGATCTCCAAGGCAAGCTGAAAATTTTATTTTATTTTGTGAGACAAGGTCTCCCTGTGTAGTTCAGGCTGGCCTTAAATTCACTAAGTAACCCAGGCTGGCCTTGAGCTCATGGCAGTCCTCCTGCCTCAGCCTCCAGAGTGCTGGGGTTACAGGTGTGCACCACCACATCCGGCAATTACTTTTTATAATTAAACTTGCTTCTAAGTGATCCATAAAAATTGTACGTGCCAGTGGGGTAACATGATGTTTTGGTATGTGTATACATTGCATAATGTTTAAATTCAGGTAAACAAATCTGTTTCCTCATTTATCATTTCTTAATGGTGAAAACTTTCAAATTTTCATGCTCTTGTGTGGCTGAATAGCATTCCATTATGTACGTGCACATTTTCTATCCCTTCGTCAGCAGATCGGTAGTGGGTTCCACATCTTGCTGTGGTCAACAGCACTGCAGTAAACTCGGGAGCGGGGGCATCTTCCTGCCATGCCCACTTCCTCTCCTTTGATATCTACCCGGGAGTGCATTGCTGCATCCTGCAGTAGCTCTAGGTTTGTTTGTTTGTTTGTTTTTAAGGAATGTCCATACTGTTTTCCATAATGACTACCTAATTTACATTCCCAAAAGTAGCATACAGGGTTCCTGATTTTCCAGTGTCATCTTTGATGTTTTTGATAAGAACCATTTTCAGTGCAATGAGGCGATAGTTCAGTGTGAGTCTTTTGGCTTTGCCTTTGGTTTTGGGGGGTGGTTTTGTTTTTAGTCCGAGAGATGAAATCGAGAGCCCCCATGCTGAGATCCAGCCCTGGTTCTTTTCTGGACAGGGTCTCATTGAGTCACTAAGTTGCCCAGGCTGGGCTTGCATTTATGATCCTCCTGTCTCAGCCTCCTAAGTGCTGGGATCATAGATGGACACCACCGCAGCTGGCTTATTGAAACTTTAAATTTGATTTTTATGTGAAATCTCCTTCACGTAGGCACTAAGCCTATTCAACATTTAAAAAGCAGTGTGTGGACCCCAAGAAGCCCATGGCATGGCCATTGTTGGCCTGGGCCATCCGCTTGCCTCTGCCGATATGAAGTCATGAATGTGCTTGTGTTTGGAGAAGCGAATTCTCTGTTGTGCTTAAGGGGATGCTTGGCTGACGCACGAACGCAGGTGCGGAACACGGGCCGGCCCTGCCCTGCCCACTGCAGCACGGACGCCCGCGTTTCCGGTCCCCACAGAGCCAGCGAGTGACTCTGCTCCCCACAGGTGGGGGTGCCTGGGGAAGCCCTGGTTACGACTGTGGGAAGCATCTTGGGCAGTGCGGGGGAGCGAGCACTCTGCACGGGATTCCTTGGTGCCCATCCCGGCTCTGCTGTTTTCGAGCAGTTAACCACAGGCAAGTGATCACACCTCCCTTCCCTCGTCTGTGAAATGGGTGTGCTTAGCACACTCTGCCCTCAGAGTACAGAGAACTCTCGGGGGATGAAATAAACAAGTAGGAGCTCCACCAGGACAGGGAATTTGTCTCATTGTGTTTCAGCAGCTTAACCGAACATTTTACGTGTGTAATTAGCACGGGTAGTATACTCACAGAACCAGGTGTCGGTCATACGATCAGTGTTCAGAACATTTCCACTGCTGCCCGAGGACGGCTCTGGCCTGCTAGCTGTGTCCCTGACCCCTGGGACAAGACCTGAGTTAAATGGGCATGGAATGATTTTCCAGTTGTTCCTACAATGAAGGGGAAACAAGCCACGAAGACGCAGCTTAAATGTCCCCGAAGCTCAGCGTCTCCATCACTGCCATCGTCGTTAGACCCTGACCACCTTCCCCAGCCTCCTCATCTTCACCGCTGCGGTTACTTTGCTCTTCCTCGTCATGGCCTTGGTTTCCCTCAGCGTCCCGGCTGTCTTTGCTGACATCTTTGTTGCGTTCACCGTTGGTGTCCTCACTGCCATCATCCTTAGCAGCAGCTCCATCGACAGCTTTTCCTCCGCTGTGTGCCTCCGTCCGCCCAGTTCACCCAGGAAACTGACTCAGAAAATCGATTCTCGATCCCCTTGATATCCAGGAGCCCCATTTCTGAGGGAAATGAAGCCCACGTCCAGCACCAGGTCAGGAGCCTCAGACCGAGTCCCCCCGTGGAAAAGGGGAGTCTGGACAGTGGTGGAAGGTAGAGGGCAGAGCAGGAGCAGGGCGCTGAGGACCCTGCTAAGGCACCAGCCGGTACCACTGGGCAGATTAGGATGCTGAACCGCACGCATTGGTCCCCCATGGCCGGGGCATGCAGGGTCCTGTCCAGAACAACTGCTTTTGGATTCTGTAATCCCCGGAACAAAGACTTTGGTGTTTAGCCATTTCCATGCTTTTCTTATTCGATGAAACAGATTTTTCTGACTTTCTGACTCCCCAGAGAGTCTGGAGTAGGTCACAGGGACTCCCAGTTGCTCTAATTAGAGATCTTAGGCAAACCGTGGTCCTGTGTGCTCCACACGGGCACAGCTGCCCAGCCTGGTGCCTTGGCTTGGCCCCGTCTTCCTGCTCCACCACTGTGCCTGGTGCCCACTGTGTGAGCCTCCGCAGCCTCCAGGCCATGGGAGGGCACTTGCAAGGATTTATTGTAAGCAGTGCGGAGGGGTTCGTGAGGCAATGCAGCCAGTGCTCTGTGTATGGAGGGGCCAATCCCTGGGGGGACCCTGATCTGAGGTCTTGAAGAGCCCAGGGGCAGGCGAGGCCTGCACAGATCAGTCCGGCCCCTCACACAGTTGGCCGAGGATGGGGGTAGCTAAGCAACAGACAACACAGCTTCAAGACCCAGATGAGGTTAATTGGCAGAATTTAAGCCTCAGAGGACACAGGCGCGAGGCTTTATCTGTGTGGAAGTCACCGTGTCCAGGGAGGGAGAGGCGCTCGGGGTTGGGGAGGTGAGGGCCGAGGCCCATCCCTGCCGGGGAGAGGCTGCAGCGCGTCCGTCCTGTTAGGTGTAAACCGACCTTTTCCCAGAGTGTCCACGGAAGGTCAGCCTCTGCCTGTGTCCTTGGTGGCCTGGCAATCTGTAGAGGGTGGCACAGTGTGTTTCTAAAGAAAGTGCAAAACTGTCATCGAGTGCAACATCAATAAAAGGGGACCTCCCAGGCCAGAGGCGTAGGCGCTGAGGCGGGTTTGGAGGTCGCCAGGCTGAGCCGTGGACAGAGGAAGCCCAGCTACGTCGCTCCGTGGGAACAAGCTAGGGACAGGCCGGCGTGGTACCTGTCCATTCAAGTTCTCATAAACCCCTTCTTTCCGGGATTGGGATCCAGCTCCGTGAGGAGTTATGGGAGGAATAGCTCATTACAGTTTACTGAACCCACTTTACGCCCCCAGGACTGGGCTTTGCCTAAGGTGCCAGTGCCATCATCCGCTGTGTTTACAGCTGAGGAACTGGAGGCCCGGAGAGATTAAGTCAGACGGTTGGATTCACACAGCTGTTGCACCCATGGAGCTATGAATTGACCCAGGCGTGTGGGCTGCAGACCTGAGCTTGGGGCCGCCCGGTTTTGGAGTAGATGCAGTCCAGCAGTTGAGACTGGCGGGGTGACTTGGAGTCTTCTTCCCAGCCTGCTGCTTAGATTCATGCTGGTTGTTGTAGTCAGGGGTTACAGGGAGAACAACTGCTACAGGACACAGTGTTTGTAATACTGTTTTATAATAGTCACCCAAAGTTAAACACAAGAAAGTGCAGGAAAATCTGTCCACAGCACTAAGACCCAGGATATTCAGCCGAGGGCCTGGATCCCACAGCAATATCATGTAAGAGTCCCACTAGAGACCCAAAACACATGACAATGCCTCCCACAGTACCAACTGGAATCTAAGAGCCCACAATAAGGACTCACGCCAGTCTATTTACGGTTCTGTGCTGGGAAGGCCACAGGTCAGCGGTGGAACTAGAAAGTCTATGCCAGCGGGCTGAAGGAGCTGTGCAGTGGGTTGAGGGTTCTACGTGGGAGCTGAGAAGTCATGCTCAAAAGAAGAAGTGGGGCTGTCCTGAAGAGCACCACAGCCATCCCCAATGACGACGAGGTCCCGCGCTCCTCCGACGATGGAGAACAGTCGAGCACAAGTCAGGAAGCCCAGTGTGACCAGCTTCTCCAGCACACAGCCTCCCCTCCGGAGCCAGGAAGCGATGCACAGTGTGAGGAGCAGAGCTCCCGCAACGTGAACCACAGCCACTCTCACCGATGAGGTCCCGAGCTCCTCCGACGATCATGGCTGAATCCATATTGAGGAAGCCAGCATGACAAGCACCTCCGGGAGAACCAGCAGCTCGAACAGCAACTCTTGGAAGAACCACAACGCCTGGCTCTTCTTCTCCACATCCCTATTTATGCTGGCAACTTTCTTCAGGTGGAGCATCTTTAACTCAACACCAGCTGAATTAATTCAACTGGTGCTAAGTTGACCACCAGTTTGCAATCCATAACACTGGTGTTTCCCGTCAGTGGTCCGAGATGGTCGCAGGGCACCAGACATTGTGCTCAGGTCTGGAAGGGGCGTGTGTCCCTGTCAACTCGGCTTTCCAAGAGGGCTCTTTCCACACATCTGCCTCAGTTTCTTGGTCAGAACCTTCTCGGGCCAGGCTCAGCTTTAATTGGAAGGAGGGAGGAGATAAGATACAGCCTGCAGCTTGAGAGGTGGCTGACGGGGTGCGCTTGGATGCAGAGCGCCAGATGGGTCCATTCGCAGAGGAATGGGGCCAGGTTCGGGGCTGGGGTCTGGTGGGTCATTATCTGAGTCCTGCATGGTTTCCTAGCTCTGCAGGAATCGTGACCTGCGGGGTCTCAGTCATGGGAGGCTCTGCTAGAATCCAAGGTCACCATGAGTGTAGGGCAATGGAGACTTAAATCCACATGTGTTTTCAAGCTTAACGAAATACACAGATTTCTTTCTCCCTTTTTACCCCTCTGTAGTTCTGGACTCAAACTTGTGATCTTCCTGCCTCAGCCTCCTAGAGTGCTGCTGGAATTTTTTTATTTTTTTGTACTGGGATTATAAGCATGCACCACCATACCTGGCTCACCTGGCTCACTTTGGTTTTTTGTTTTTTTTGCCATCATTAACTCTTTTTAACTAATTCTCATGAACTATTTTTTCTTTGGTTATATCTTCCTACTGGGTATTTTAGACCAGACAAGTAACCAGGATTTACCCACTGAGAGCAGTCACAGCTCCTCAGCGGCTACTTCTGGGGCTCTGTGAGGTGCTCCCGGCCCCTCTGCTCGTTTGCTCTGCCGCTCATGTCATCTTCCAAGCTGCTGCGGGTCAGGACGGGCTGCGTATGGGAATTTCCTCCCAGAGGATTGCCAGTGTCTGGGTTTCTCCGCGTGTCTCACAGCCCCAAACTCCAGGGGGTTTGGCTTAGCCCAAGATGCAGCTGACCGCCCCTCATCCACATCGGAACCCCGTCTGCTGGGAGCAGGGCGTGTCCTCCCGAGGGGGCTCCTGTGAGACTGCCGCGTGTGCCTCCGTCACCCCCGATGCCTCCGCTAAGATCCCTGCGCCTAGAGCCGTGGTGAGGGGGCCGGCGGGAGCGCTTTCTCTTCTGAGTCCAGAGACCCCCGTGTGGATAAGTATTAGTGGGATCATTCTTGCAGCCATCAGATTAAAAAAAAAAAAAACAGTTACCACATGGATCAACAGGCAGACAGAAAAAATATTCAGAACACACTGTGACACTGACAATGCCATTAAATCAGAGGGCATGTTTAGAGGCACTGACACGGTGGTATTACACTAAGTCATCTTTTGGGTTTATAGCTATTACTTAGACCGAACATCTGGAATTCTCTCTGAGGTCTTTCTGAAGGTGAGACACCGATTTCAGCAAAGCTCACTCATAGACACCCTGACACCTCGATGGCCCTCTCCACCCCAAGCTGTGGTGCTCCGGCTCAGGCCGCCTGCAAGTTCCCTTGTGAAAACCACCACTACCTAAGCCTGGAAGAGCTTACAAGACAGACAATTGCTTTGTCAAACCCAGCTGGCCTAAGTCCAGAAGATCTAAAGAGCTCAGATAACAGAGAAATGGTAGAGAGAGGTCTGATTACGGAAAGGGACTCCCGGGGGTGGAAATCCAGAGCCTGGATTCCAAGGCTTGTCCTCTTCATCATCAAACGGTGGGCGAAGGCAGGCAGCGCTGGCCATGCTGGAAGTCAGGACAGTGCCTGGGGAATGAAAGTGATGTGACGGCGGCATGGGGCCATGGTCGCTTCTTCCTTTGCCCTGGGCTGGCTAGCCGATGGTTACTACCCAGAGGCGTGCTTTTCCTTGGTGCAGCGCGCCAGACTTCTCACCAGAGCTCGGGGCGCAAGCCTGGGCTCTGGGGTTCCAACAGACCACGGTTGCCCCTTGGCCCCTTGGTGCCAATCAAGGAGATGAGGAGTGGAAAAGCCAGGAAAGGAGCTTTAATCCGCGTGGACACGCTGGGCTGCACGGAGAAGTCCAAGATCTGTCTTTGAGGGGTGACAGAAGCTTTGGGGTTCTATGTGGTAGGAAAGAGGGACAAAGGCAAGGGTTAGGGGTTTGCATAGCTGGAGCTTAGGGCAATCCTGGAAAAATCATCATCTGGTCTTTTTTTTATGGAGATGATGGCTTGTAGCTTTAAGAGATCCTGTCCCCAATTTAGTCACAAAAAGGAAGATGTGATAAGAGCAGAACAAAAAAAGTCAACATTTTTCAGCTGGGCAGGGCAATGGCTGAGTAAACTGACTGTCCCTAGGTTGCTATCCGTGCCAGTGGCCATGCAGGAAGACAGGGCCAGGGGCCTGTGATAGAACTGAATAAATAAGTCCTGGGGTCCAAAAGAAAATTAATATTTCTGTCTCTTGTATTAATGGCTACCCGTATGTCTTGGTTACTTTTCTCTCACTGCTGGGATAAAATACCCGAAACCCAAAATGAAGGGAGGAGAGGTTTATTTAGCTCATTGTTTGTGGAGGTTTCAGTCCATAATCTGTTGGCTCCAAGGCAGGGTGGCCTGGCTGAGGGGCAACACTTCAAGGCAGCAGCCAGAACAAAAGAGGGGAAAAACAAGCCTCTTTTCCTCCCTCATATTGTGCGCAGACACCCCCCTCCCTGCAGCCCCCCAGGGCAGGTGTAGCACTCACAAAATCTCCCTGCCCTGTCTTCCCCAGGATGAAGATATTTACAAAATAAGGATCCTGGCTCCCTGCTGAGTCACTTAGTTAAACTTCTAAACTTCACAAATTGATACGGTGTATCAACCATAACACCATGCTTTATCCAGTGCCACAGCAAGTTGTCCAATCAGAGCCATGGGAGACCTCAGGCCCCTGCAGGGTTGAATTTCTCAGTAAAGCACTGGGGTCGCCACCAAACCTCTCCTATGTATGCCGCAGTCAGACAGACAGAAAGGCGCGTGTACATGGATGGCAACAGCTCCTCTCCCTGCCACTTCCAGAGGTGGGGTCAGTAGGACGCTTCACTCCTGACACTAGCAGGACTGGGAGTCTGGCAGAGGCAGGTGTAGGATTGGAGCCCAGGGATGCGGCGCAGAGCTCTGGGCAGTGCCAGAGTTCTGGGCGCCTTAAACGAGGTGAAGCAACAGGAGTTGTTGGAAGGCTCCCTAATGGTCAACCAGGAGGAGGAGGAGAGGGTAGAAATTTATTAGATGAAAAAGTCTTGGAACGTCTAGCGGCCAGGAGACCCTGAACTCGCTCAGCGCGCCACCCCTCTGGCTGCAAGAAGTCTGCCTCCTCGCTTGGTGCTGCTTAGGAAAGCTGCCGAGAGCCAGCTCTCTGGAGCAGCCGTGGTGGAGCTGCGAGGTGCGGATGGAGCAGAAGGAGGTGCTGTGCATGGACGCTCCCCAGAGCCTGACAAAGCGAGCGTCGTAAGGGGGGACGGTGTGAGCCCAGCCTGCACGATGCCAAGAGAGGTTTCTGGCTTGTGCAAGGATGGGGACTGACCATCAGGAGGTTTCGCATAGCTGCAGTGGTGAAGGCCCAGCCCAAGGGAAGAAAGCTAAGAATCACCAGTGGTCAAAAACCCAAGGGAAGTGGCCACGGGGAGGTGGGTGTGCAGGTGCACAGTTGCCAGCAGCACGGAGAGAAACGGGAAAAAGTCTAAGAAGTCAAACCCGCTGCATAACAAAAGCTCATCTCCAGTGCAGAGTTTCTAAAATGACGAACCGAATGTGTCTCCAAACCACATTGCCTGACATCCCGGGGTGAAATCAATAGACAGGTCAAGCGGATGGGAAAGAAAAGTTATTTTTAAAATGGATTAGAACTATGTAGCTCAGGCCAGCCTTGTGCTCGCGTTGTAGCCCAAGCCAGCCTCGAACTCACAATGCTCCTCTTACCTCAGCCTCCCGAGTGCTGGGATTAAAGGCGTGTGCCACCACACCCAGCTACATAGTGTGACCCTACCTCAAAATCCAGGGCTGGGAGTTTGGCTCAGTGGCTTAAGCACCTGCCCTGGCAGGTGCAAGGTTGTGAGTTCAATCCCTGGTGCCACAAAAAAAAAAAAAAAAAAAGGATTAGGAGACCGACCACGGAGCTGACGCCCCTGGTGGGGACTCACCTGTCCAGTGTCCAGTGTTGTGGACACTCAGTCATGTGTGGGCCCTGGGTGAGTCTCCCGGCAGCAGACCCCGAGGGGCTCCATGCCTGAGAGCTGTCACGTGCTAGCACAGCTCTAGGCTTTAGTGAGAACAGAGCAGGTTAGAGCTGAAGACGATCTGACTGCATAGCAAGCTCTTTAATTGGAAGGCGAGGGAAGATGAGGAAAGTCCTTTAGCCTAAGACACCGTTGGGGAGGCGGGGCCTGATGGCAGGGATCTGAAGCTATCAGACTGACCCTTTCACAACAGAACAGAGTCGGGGTGTGTGGGGTGCCATGCCAGGCTGGGGTCCGGCAGATCACTGTCTCAGGCGTGTGTCTTAGTTTTCTCTCACTGCTGAGACCAAATACCCAACACCCAAGGTTAAAGGAGGAAAGGTTTATTTGGCTCCCAGTCTGTGGAGGTTTCAGTCCATGATCAGCTGGCTCCAAGGCAGGGCGGCAAGGCAGAGGGATGGCCATTCATGGCGGTGGAAGATGACAAAGCAGTGAGCAAAACGGGGAAAACCAGCCTCTTTCTGCCCCTTTTATCTCATCCAGGCTTCTGGGATCAGGGCAGTGCCGATCCGATCCAATCAGTGGATTGATCTGGCAATCATCCACACCTTAATCCTAGTATTCTTAATCCTCGTATTGCACCGTGTATCAGTCACACACACACTGGATTCAGCTCCCTCTGAAAAAGCCCCATCTAAAAGAGCATGAGGCTTTGGGGGTGGGGGACACAAACCGTATCACACGGCTTCTGGAACTGGAGGAATCCCCACGACCAGGACCTCGGTCATGGAGGCTCTGCGGGATCCCAAGGTAACCGGGGTTTTAGGGCACTGGAGATTTAAGGACATGTATGTTCTCAGTCTTGAAGGGCAGTGAAATAGGTCAGGAAAGTTTAGAGCCAGTAAGCCTTGTTTTGCTAACTTTCGGACAGATACCCCCACCCCATGACTGACCCGCCCACATGCAGAGCTGAGGGGGGTCTGAGCCAGACTTCGTGAGGTGAAGGTCAAGCTTCCTTCTGCTCTTACTGACCTGCTGGGCATTCGCCGGCCCAAGTGATCAGTCACGCTATTCAGCAAAAACCCATTTTAAATCCCTGTCTATCTCAGAAGAAGACACGAATCATGCTTTTAAGGAGGAAAAGAAGGACCCAGGAGTGAGTTTGTCCACTGTCTCTGTGTCATGACTGTCCGCGCGCCGGGTCCTGGGGCGCCCCCACCCCAGCAGCTCCTGCGAGCTCTTTCCTGCTCAGAACAAACATGAACGCACCTCCAGCAATTTCTACGCTGCTTTTTTGAAGAGGAGTGACACTTCGGAACCCTTGGGAGCGACCTGAGCGCAGAAGCCTCCAGAGTCGTGAGGCCCCCCACCCCCTTTTGCACTTGCTTCCTCACTCGTACTGGTATTTCCAGCAACTTCTCTCTGCTGATTCCAGAGCATTCAACTTGGTTTTCATGGAAATAGCATTTGTTCTTACATCTGCATTAAATCATTTCATTAATGTGCATGAAGCCTCATTAAATTGCATAATTACAGTAACAAGTACACCTGGTACAAGTCCGTTTAGAACAAGCGCCACCGGCTGCCGGTTGGGGTTCTGCTGGGCTGGCGTGAACACAGCGTGGTGGTCTGGCCACACGGGGAGCCCGGAGCTCTAGCTGGCTTTCTTGAGCAGCCAAAGAGGCTACACGCACGGGGGGAATTTTCCTGCTTCAGAAAGCCTCAGCCGTGCTTGTGAGGCCATCAGCTGATGAACTGGACCCACCTAGGGAATTCAAGGGGGTCCCCTCTCCTCAAAGGCGGCCGATTGCGGGCTCGTGCCGCAGTTACCCAGCACCCGAGCTGCCACTCCCTAATGAAGGATTGGTTCGGTAGCTGGAGACCGAGTCTGTGGCTGGTGGACACAGCAGACCCACCTCAGGTTTACGGGGCGCTCAGCTGCAGACCTAACACTGCACCGCTGATTCACGGAGCAGCTAGGACGCAGGCCGAGGCCGAGTCGGGAGCTCAGGTTCTTGACCCTCAGAAGATCCTGCTTCACCGCGCTCGCCATTTGTGCCCTGCCCCGCAAGGGTCAGCAGAGGTGCGCCCACTTCTTTTTCACAAATGCCCCAAATCTAGTCGCCGTTGACTGCTGTTTCTTTGCCCAGGTCCTCACTGGCCGTTGAGGCTCTGCCCACCTGATGGCGTCCTCGCCCATGTCGGCGTGTGGCCTGCGTCCTACAAATTCTTCAGAACACATCGTCTTGGCTTTAGGTCTGGTGGTCAGAAAAAAAAATAAACACATTTGTAACTTCTGATAGATGTTAAATTTTATCACCAGAGGACAGCCTGGGAGGGTGGTGGCCCAGTGGAGGTGGGGCGACCAGGTCCCCTTCTTACAGAGCTGCGCGTCCCCAGCTCTCTCCCCTCTGCTAGGTGACGCCGTCTGGTGGCTGTCACACACCCTGGGCGCTGCGAGGCCCCCCGTGGCTGCAGTCTGTGCCTGGGCCTGGACCATGAGTGCTGTGACGGGGACCCTGGCCATGCCCGTTCGGCTGCCGCCTTCCACGGCCCGCCTGACTTGGGCAGAGGATTTAACAGTGACGCAGTGGGCAAGGTCCCTCCCCTGGGAGCATCCTGGTCCCCAGATACCCACTGCACATCACACCCTGGCTCTGCCCGCGGGCTGCCTTCCCGCCGTGTGCTCGCCGTGGGCTGCTGCCTGTGGTCACTGGGCCCTGGGCTCACATCCCTTGGTGCCCGCCCGGCGTTCTGGCTTTGCTGTTTCCTCCGTTCATCAGGTACCTGCCATGGACCTGCTTGGTTCTGGGCTCAGAGTGCCCTCGACCACCCCTGCTGATGATTCTGAACACGCTGCTCAAACAGAGGCTTGTGGAGGTGGGGCGGAGGCAGAGAATAAGTGTGTAAATAATCACATTCTGGCCGTGAAGGCCACAACACACGACATGTGGGCTGAGAACAGTTGGCTCAGAGAGGAGATGGTTACTTGGGAATAGGTGGTCAGGGTGGGCTTCCTGGAGAAGGAAACATTTAGGTCAAGCTGGGAAGATCTTGGGTGGCCGCCTCCTGGGCAGAGGGCCTGGCGTCTGCTGTGGTCTGCATGTTTACCTCCTCCAAGCTCACATGCTTGCGCCTAGGCCATGGTGCAGGTTTTGCTATATTGTTTGGACACTCAGATCTGAACAGCTTGTCCTCCAGATAGGAAGCAAGGCCTGGGGGAGCAGAGGCAGAGATAAAGGAGTCGGGGGTCCTGGTGCACCCAGGCCACGAGCGGTGTCTCCAGGGCTCGGAGTCCTTCCTGTGGAGTCAGCATCCTGGTCCTCCTTGGGGAGCCTTAGCCTTGGCTGAGGTCAGCGGGGCCAGCAGGGTGTGGGGTGCAGGCCATCCGGACACCTCGCCTGGCCACGGCCCCCATGTCTGGTGCTGTCTGTGCCCGGCCCAGTGTGGGCAGGAGTCGCTCACGCTCCCTGCTCCCCGGGAGCCCCGTCTCGCACACTGGGCCCTCACTGTCTCACAGCCGCCTCTGCCCCCTCTACTCTCCCGGCTGCCCACGTGTGTCTCCGTCTCCTTCCCGCACGTCGCCTTCCTTTGAAGGCTGAGCCGTTCTCAGGCCTGGCGTCTTTCGGAGCCCTTTCCCTGCTTTACGGTGACGGGGGGAAGAGTGTGGCCTCTCCGTGGGGTGAGGAAGGCCTTGTCTTCCCGGCGGGTCCCTTTTTCCACCCTTCCCTCGCCCTGCAGTTGTCACTCAGTCCCCAGCTGCCATCTCAGCCCCTCTAAAAGTCCCCAAATGTAGGGTGACTCTAGCACCCCTGTGGGACCCTCCTCCCCTGGGGCCATGCGTCCATTCCACTGCATCTGGCAGCTGGATGGAGGGTGGGAGGGGGCACATTCAGGGCCAGTGCCTTGGGCGCCCCTCAGAGCTGCACTGGGAACCTTCTAGAGAGGCGGGGTGACTGGCCAGCAGCCTCCAGTGCGCAGGGCTGGAGCCCTGCTTGGTGCATCAGCCCGAGTCCTGGAAACACTTGGGTCCAGGTGTTCCCAGCCTGGTGCCCCAGGGCAGCCTGATGCCTGGAGCAGAGGTGTGCGGGGGTTTACCTGTGCTCGGACAGTGCAGTCTGGAGTCCCTCCCCTCCACCCAGGGCAGGCCGCTGTGCCAGGTTCAAAGCAGAAATCGCAAGTACGAGGGAAGCGATGTAGTGGCTCAAGCTGGCACTTGTCACGGTGCAAGCCTGTGCGTACCTCTCCTTTAGTGACAGAGGAGTGACACGGCTACGGCCACCTGGATGGAGGTGCGAGGGTTTGGCGTGCCCAGGATGTGGCACTGTCCGTGTGTCCAGCCACGGGCAGGCTGGTCACTGTCCGGCGCCTTCCTGGGGGCCCAGGGGGTGTGTGTAAGTCCCTGAGGCTCCGAGCTGAGTTCTGTGGAGGAGCACACAAAGCATTTCGGTGGAATTTTATCACAGGTTGCATTTTCCTGGAATGCAAATGTCTTGGAAATGGAAGCGCATGCCTTGTTTTGTCCTGAACTTTACCGAGAATCGTTTCCCATTGTGGGGAGCAGCCAGCCCTGTCACAGCACCCCTCGGGGCAGGAGGGTGATGGGTAGGTACCTCCGGGCCCTGTGCGTTCGCAGCTGATCTCACCGGGGTGGCTGTGCGGCGCGAGCTGCGGCATCTGCCCTGAGTCACCTAATGTGGTCCTGCCGGAGCCTCCTGTAAGGGAGGTTAAAGCTTAATTTTGGTTGAAGCTTAATTTCCTCTTTACGTTTCTTGAAATGATTGACAGAGCATCACACAGACCTTTTAAAGACCGGCTTGAAGGAGGACTGGAGGACAGGGTGCGACAGAAGGCTTGCTGTGTGCACAGTGCGGGAGGCTCTGCCTGCCGAGGAGCTGGGTGGGAAGGGCCCGGGAGCCCGTGGACCCACGGAGGCTGTCACGTCACCCAGACGAGTGGCTGGGGCCTGCTCGGGTGGAGCCCAGCAGACTCGGGGATTCCTGCAGTGTGGCGAGTGAGGAGCGAGAACGGCCAGGTGGTTGCTCAGGTGCTTGGGCAGTGGCTGCACCCGGCCTTGAGATGGGACACTGGACACCGAGCGGGCATCAGGGGCCGGGGCAGCAAGCCTCAGGGTCAGCTCTGGGTGTGCGGATGGGGGACCTAGTGTCACGGGCTCACCCATGTCCAGGAAGTGAGAGCTGCCAGCTGCTGTCCCCAGGTGGCCCCAAGCTGTGAACCGGCAGCCAGTGCGTCCCCGGGGGAGCCCACAGCGGGTTGAGTCCCCACCCGCAGCGTGGTTGTGAGGAGGAGACGCTGCCGGTCCCCAGTGGAGACAGCCTCGTCCTCCTGATGCCGGAGCTGCCCGGGCCCCCTGCCTCTATCCTGGCCCTGCTCTCCTCGCCGCCTCACCCTGCCCTCCCAGGCAGACCCCGTCACCCAGCGTTCTGAGCTTCACGCCCCGTGCTTGTCCTCTCCCTGTCTGACGGGGAGCGCGAGGGGGCAGAGAGGACCGTCTGCCTCATTCGGGATGAGTGGCCCGGGCCCAGCTCAGCCCGGGCCTGGCACGGAGCCACGTTGAGTGGTTCTTACAGGCACCGCCTCGCTGGGGAATCCCCACTTAGTGACTCAGGACTGGCCGTGGGGCGGGATTGGTGTTCCCAGGAAGAAGTCTCCCAAAATAGCTGCGGTCTCCTGTGGGTGCAGAGCCATCTGTCCCAGGGCGGCTTCTCCCCAGGAGGCATCTGCCTGATTTGGAAGCAGTTATCTGTTAATTCTTGCTCGGCACTGAACTGATGTTAGACCTCAAGGTAAACTAGGGTGGGGGTGTCAGTGCTGGAACAAGACATTGCGACTCGGGGCCATGCACTCGGGAGGCACAGCCAGCCCGCTGGGACTCGGGCAGATGTCTAACCTGGGGAGAAGGAATTGCACGCTTTTGAGTCTGTGTCCCTTTTGCAACTTGAGATTGCCCTGCCCTGCTACTGTGGCTGCCCTGGCTAGGGGCAGTTGGCAGGGGTGGCCCAGCACGGTCCAGTCCGCTAAGAGCCTGCCGTGTGCTGGGCCCGGTGCTTCTGGGTCGTTTCACCAGTCTCGAGCCCCAGGCGTGGTCTTAGCCGCTGCCTGGGAGAGAAAACTGAAGAGGAGAGTTAGTGAGGAACTTCTCCATGCCGCGTGGCTACTAAGTGCAGGGTCAGGACAGATTCTGGGGTGACCCGTGCCAAAATGCACTCTCTTCGCCCCTTTCTAGACTCGGACTGGTGAGTGAGATTGGAGGCAACCCTCAGGAGCAGGCAGGCAGGGTGGAGGCCCAGTGCAGGCGGGAGCGCCCCAGGCATCGGCTGTGCTTGGCCTCCATGGGGCCTCCGTGTTGGGGAGGGACTGGCCCTGCTGTCCTGAGGATAAGTGAGACTCAGAGGTACAGGACCTCCTCTGGGGTGGGGCGGCAGGAGTATCAGGGCCAGCTTCTGAGCCCCAGCAGTCAGGGTTGAGAACATCACGTTCTGCAGAGATAGAAGCCACCGCTGTAAGGGGCGGTGCGTGCGCAGGGTGCCCAGGGCCACCGCCACGGGCTGCGTCGCAAGGGGTTTCCCTGATGCCTTCATTTTCTTAATTGTTACACAAGCGCAATGCGCTTGCTATAAATAACAGGGAATCGCACACAATGTGTTTTATATATAGCATAACACCACGACCTCTGCCCACACAACCTGATTTCTTGCCTTTTAAAAATTTTGATTGCGTCTTGGAACTCAGTTTTTTTCACTGACAGATAATAGTTGTACATTTTAGAGGGTATGATGCGATGTTCTGGGTACTGATTCACTCGGGATTCTTAGTAATATCACCTCACACATTTATCATTCCTTTGCAAGGAGAATATTCAGAATCTTCTCTTCTAGCCACTTTGAATTGTACAGCATGATATTGTTAGCTAGAGTCGCCCTCTGTGTCAGGAAACACGAAAACGTCCTCTTCCTGACTGCGTCTGCAGCCCTTCCGTGCTCTCTCCCCATCTCCGCCCTCCTCCCCAGCCTCTGGTAACGACCATTCTGCTTTCTTGTTCTATGAGTGCTTACGCTGTAGGTGCCCCATAGAGGTGAAATCGTGTGGTACTTGTTTATCTGTGCCTAATTCACTTAATGTGATGACCTGCTGGCCCATCCATCCTGCCACAAATAGGATTCCTTTTTTCTGGTTGAATAATACTCCGCTGTGTGCACGTATGTGTTTGTGCATGTGTGTATGCCACATTTTGATTATCTGTTCATCAGCGGACATCTTGGATGCTTCCCTATGCTGCGATAAAAATGGGGATGCGGGTATCTCTTTGATGTATTGATTTCATTTGCTTTGGATTTGCCCAAGAAAAGTATTGCCAGATCATGAGAGTACTGTTTTTTTTTTTTTGATTGCTGAACTTCTATAATATTTTCCAGAATGGTTATACTAATTTACATTCCCAGCAGTGTATAAAAGTTCTTTCTCCACATCCTCGCTGACATGTCATTTTTGTCTTTTTGATAGTTCAAACTGGAAGGAGATGCTGTCTCACTGTGGTTTTGTTTTGCTTCTCCTAGATAATTAGTGATCTTGGGCACTAATTTTATCACATGCTTGTTGGGTATTTGCATATTGTCTTTTGAGGGTGGGGGGTTTAGCTCAGTGGCACAAGCATCTGTCTGGGAAGTGCTAGGTCGTGAGTTCAATCCCTGGTACCAAAAAAAAAACCAAAACAACAACAACAACAAAAACAAATCCATATTGTCTTTTGAGAATGTTCAGATCATTTGCCCATTTTAAACTGGATTATTTGGAGTTTTAAATTTTTGAGTTTCTTACGTAGATATTGTTTGTTGAATAAACAGTTTAGAAATATTTCTCTTTTTGTCTTTCTTTTGTGCATAAATTTGATGTAACCCCATGTTTCTTTCACTGTTTGTGCTTTTATATTCTTCGAAGCACGCTTGCCAAGAC